>VZTV01063655.1:0-12743 GCA_013400875.1 Anhinga rufa
TCAACTTCCCAAAATTATTTTTCAGCCTTTCTTTTAATACTGTAATTTAATCTGCTTTAATCTCATAGCTTTTATTTATACATGCCTATTCAATCACAGATATTGAATGTCTGAGTAGAGATTGTTTGCTTTTTATGATTTCTTTTTGGCTTTAAAGACTCTTCTTAAACATGGCAGCAAAAAATATAATGTTGTTGTTCTAAATAAAGGTGTTTATGACAGTCTTCATGCATTTCTTATATGCATAGCAGATAAGTACTCTGATAGTTTTGAAGAGGTTTTGTTGAGGATATTTTTTTTCAAAAAACAATGCACGTACGGAGGGCATATGTGCTACCAAACTGTTTGTTATTCGCTGCCAGAATAGGACAGTGAGCAAAGCACTGTAACCCTTTACTACAGAACCTACAAAACCTGCATTGTAAATTACTCGTGGTAGAGGTGTTCAACTGCAGGAGTTGGTAATTTGATCAATCTGCATCATAAAATGTGTTTCGTTTGACAAGTGTGTGATCATGGTAACGTATAGTACATTTGTAAATACATTTTGGCATAATTTACTAGGTCAATTAAGCATGAATCAGAAAATCTGTGAGATGAAGATGAAACCATTAGGATTTCAATGAATTATATCAGGTTTTCAAGCCACTTATAGATGTAGAGACTACCTGCTGTCAGGGTAAAGGCCCAGGACAAACTTCTCCATCTGTAAAGACCTTAGCTTATTTCTGAATAAAATAGTGATTCTTTTGCATTATCTTCAGTGTGAGTGTTACAGAAAGAATAATATGGTTTTGTATTTATTTTTGAAGGAATTCCTAAGTAACTCTTCAAACTTCAAATGTTGCTAAGTAGCTATTGTGTGTATGCATTCAGTGCCTGCCAAAAAAGCCGTGGAGTTAATAACTGTAATGAGATTCTGGTATTCTGTAATACCTCAGAGTTACGGAGTAACAAACAAATATCACAGGCACCTTGTGAAATACTTATCAGAGGGGTTTCGACTCTTGGTTTTTCAGTAGCAAGGTCACCATAACTTAGTGCCTGAGCATAAATGTAATGGTGAATGCATAACATAAATATTCATTTAGTTATTGGGCAAGGTATTGGAGAAAGCCTCTACTTCCAGAAGAATTGTGTGAAGTATAGACAGCGTGGACTTTGCATGTTTTAACAATTTCAAAATGTACTCTGATAATGGGCTTCTGGAAAAAAAAATATTAATATTTGATTTTCATTTAGCTAAGTTTGCTTCCCCCTCAAATTGTAAGATATTCTTTGAAAGGAGAATTTTCACTGTAAAGAACACTTGATCTTTAACTGTTATTTTAATGTATTGTTCAGGGTAACTTTGAACACAATTGTATAGACCAAGTGCGTTAGTATGTATTGGTATAAATAGCTACTTTGCATTTTCAATAACACTGTCTGTCACCTAGCATTTTTGGAGCCTTAGTGTGTTTGAAATACTTCCCTTGTAGTTATGTCTGATATCCCAGACAGCCTTTCAAAACAGTTTGTTTTGAAACTAGCTGTTTGAGATCACGTTAAATTCTACATTATTTATTGCCACGTAATTTGGTTTCTAAATGTCTCACCATAACTACTTAGTGACAATATTATATATGTATTTTGTTGGGGAGGGTTATTTCATCTAAGAACTGTGTGAAGCTTTTAATCCTTCTAGTATCTTTGTGACTTACTGAGGTATAGGTTCTGTATGATGGCACATGTGCTATGGATATCTTTAAACTATAAAAGTGGCTAGTTTCTGATCTCTGAAGCGGAGGTGTAAATTTGCATGGGACAAGAAGGTAGCAACACTTCCTTTCCTTTTCCCATGGTGCACGTTTACATATGTTAAAGTGCCTGTGTTGAAGCGGCGTTTGTCCAGAGGGTGCTAAATGCATGTATCATCTGCCTGCCTAGGTCTTGAAGACAGTCCCCAAATAGTACTTCAGATCATGCGGAGATACATTCACCACTTTTTTGGCTGCAAGGCTTGTGCTCAGCATTTTGAAGAAATGGCTAAAGAGTCCATGGATTCCGTGAAAACCTTAGACAAGGCTGTTCTCTGGCTCTGGGAGAAACACAACGTCGTGAATAACAGGCTCGCAGGTATGGAAGACCTTGCTTAAGGAAAACCCACCGAAGGCAGCTGTGTCTGAAAGACAAGGCTATGGCATTTTATACAGCGTGGTTTGTATATGAACAAAGATAGGCAAATTACGCTCTGTAATATGAGTTTAGAAACAACAGTAGCAGTTGTTCCACCTTGACATTCTCTTATTAAATACTGACTTCAAAAAACTAACTCCACATTTACATCAGTGTACAAGAAAGGGTACTTGTGTATAGAGCAAAACCTAGAGCGTCCCAATCAACTCTAACTCTAAAGACCAACACATGAACCTTTGCATGAGTGAGAAATGTACACTTGAGATACGCTATCCTCTAGTAACATAGTTATCTCTAGGATAAAAAAAAGAAAAAAAACATCATTATGGTCAAAGATACTGTTTCTTCTGAGATTTCACCTGTTGCTTGATGAGAGGATCTTTCTGGGGTACGAATGAAAGCCTTTTCAAAGAGGAGCAATACAGTTCAGCTACTTATCAGTGGATAAAAATAATTAGATTTCTTTCTGTAACAGTTTAAATAGATGTTAACGCCTGTCTTCATTTTGTTCTGGAGAGATGCTGTAGAGAAAATGATGATAATTGAACAGCAGACTTTCTCAGGATAAAAGAGCCCAAACTATTAGCAGATCAGCAACTGAATAAAATAAAATTACTGTATGAAGAAAATCTGTTCCCCCACTAGATTGCTATGTTTTCAGCTAGACTAAAAGTACCATTAAAATACTGGTTGTATTTAATCCGTTCTGTTATGGGGATATCAAGTAACTAAAGCACTAAAGAAAATTGGTTTCTCTTTGCACTTAATCTCTGTCTGCTGTTATGGATCTGTGTAATGTAGCATTAGTTACAATTTAAATATGCTATATTGTGTTTATATTATGGTTATGCTGAATTCCCAAGATTTATGAAGTATTAAATACTGTTTTGAGCATAACCAGTTTGTCTCCTTTCTCCAAGGAGGAAAAAAGTAAATGATGAGGTATTAAATAAAAACATCCCCTGATGTTTGT
The DNA here is from genome assembly GCA_013400875.1 of Anhinga rufa. Classification (NCBI taxonomy): domain Eukaryota; kingdom Metazoa; phylum Chordata; class Aves; order Suliformes; family Anhingidae; genus Anhinga; species Anhinga rufa. The sequence goes on from VZTV01063655.1 coordinate 3,152, forward strand.
TACTATTGCCAGGTTGAACACAGGGGAAAAAAAAAAAAAGCTGTCTTTTGAACTTGAAGTTGCTAAGTAGTGGAGCAATATACTTATTTAGAACATTAAGTTATTGGAAAACTCGCATGGATATTGATTTAGATGATGCAACGGCCGGCTAAAATACCCTTTTAGTAAGAAGTGTAAATATGCTGGAATAAATAATAAAATTAAATTATGCTTTTTAAGTTTACTAAAATTTCTCTTTGGGACAGTGACTTATTTTGATTCCTAAAAGCTGCATCTGTATTTCTGGTAATATATATAGCTTTCAATGAGAAATAGTGCTTGACTGGTCAATGAAAACACCTTGGCACGGTCTTCAGGTGCGGGTCGTAAGATTGTTGTATATGGCTCTGCCCCATTTAATTCTTTCCCGTTGCTTTAGAATGTACAGAATTTATAGCTTTCTTGGTTTTGGCAGGAAAACATGAAGTACAGCAAGCTTTCTGTCTGTAATCTTACCATAAGATGTTTTGTTTCTACTTTCTCTACTGAAACAAATGGATTACTGAGTGATCTTTACATAAAGATCTGAAATGCAAACTTAACTCTCTTACTTATAAATGTCAAGGAGACAAGTATTTTTAAACATTCTTTGAATCCCTAAACAATATTGTGCTCAAAATCATGGGGAAGTTTCCTGCCTTCAAAAAGGGTAAAAATAATAATAGTAAGAATCTATCTTTATTTCTGAAATATTTTAAGCATTAGTGTAGTAGTAACAATCGGACAAATAAATTCGCTTTTTTACCAGGTAGAGATTTTTGTTCTTAAAATTATCTTCATCCACACTTTAAAATGTTATATTTTTTTAGAGCAAAGTGCAACACTGACTACAGCACTCAGCTCTTTGCCATCAAGACAGAAAGGTGGCCAGAGCTATGAGCAAGTGAAACGTTAAAATTGGATCTAGTTCAAGACAGCGTTACATGTTTAAACGCTAAAAAGCAAGCTGAAAAATACATATTAAATAAGATAATGGTTTTTAAAGTACTGAGAATAGTTTGCTATAGTAATAATGCAAGCTATGAAAAAGCAAGCTTAGGACAGAATGGTTCACAATATAGAAACATGAAAAGATCTGCAGGTCTTTGGCCTTGAAACTGCGTGCTGCAAGCCAAGCTTCAGGATTAAAGAGTATTGAGTGCAAAAGAGCTGTTTTGAACCATAATTCACGTTAACCCCTGAAAGGCCCCGGTGGTGGTGTTTTCACACCTTCTAAAAACATAGCAATTGGAGTATCTTGTTGCATTAGAATTGAACGCTAGCTGAGAGAAAAGGAAAATAATTAAGATTTAGCGTTTGTGTTTTGAAAGAGGAAGCAATGCTTCGGAACATAATTGATGCACCCATAAGGAAACTTAGGAATTTCCAGATCGGTTCATGATTGTCTTCAGTTTAATACAAACGTTACTGTGCTGTGGGCTTTTTTGGCCGGTCTCGCTATTTATAAGTGGAAAATACTCTCCGTGGTTTCCGGTGCGGTGTCTGATGGTTCAGCTTTTCTGGTTCATTTACTTCTGATTTTTTTTTTTTCCTCCTCTCAATTAGGTGATTTGTCTGAAGATCCAAAATTTCCCAAAGTTCAGTGGCCAACTCCAGACATTTGTCCTGCATGTCATGAAGAAATTAAAGGATTGCACAGCTGGAATGAAGCCCAAGTTCTGCAGTTCATGAAGCATCACTATAACAGCGAAAATATTCTCTATAAATACACTGAAAGCCAGACTGACTCCAGTGAGACTGAGCAGGGAGATACAAGGGAGGTGAAAGACAAAAGCCTACTGAAGAAACCAAGTGGGAACAAAGAAAATAAGAGCCAGGATAAAGAAAACGTACTCGATTCAGAATCTAAGGTGTTAGATAAGCTAATAGCAGATCATGGACCTGTCAAAGGTAGCGGTAAAAGCGCAGTTGGATCAGCTAACCTTAAAGAGATGAAGCAGGCCGTGTCTTTCTTAGGGATTGGATTTTCAAACATAGACATGAGTCTCTGTGTCATACTGTATGTAGCGTCATCCTTATTTTTAATGATAATGTACTTTTTTTTCCGAATGAGATCTAAACGGTGGAAAGTGAAGTATTATCGTTCATCTGTATAGAAGTTTAAATTGGAAACAAAGGTTTCATCGTACGTGGCTGATCGGTACCAGATGCAGCTTTAATATTTATGATCAGGGATTTTATACGCAGTATTCCTTGTTTAAAACCCCTTTCTTCCCAAGTCGTTTCACAAGTGTTCTAGCTTAATATACAGAGCTCACTGTAAGGACCCCAGTCTTTAACTGAGGCACATAGTGCGATCATAAAATGTCCACTGAAGTAAATGTTGCGTTTTCCAGTTAAGATTTTTCCGTGACTTACCACCTACATCCTTTACTCATTTTCAGAGTAAACATTACATTATGCAATCAACTGTGCCTGGTTTTAGAGGGAAATTGGATATTGTTTTGTGCACTTCGAGTCAGGGTTTGTTTTTTTTTGTTAATTTATCCAGAGCTGATTTTACTTCCCAGAGTACTGAACAGTTATGCTCTGTTACCTTGGCTGCTTCATTTGGAGAAGCAAGAATTCTGATGCTTTTGTTCGGGAAACAAGAGTTCTATTCTGATTAAATCAATTCTAAACCCATCTGACTTTTCTCAAATATTATTTACACTGTATATTTTAAAGTAGAAAGCATTGTGTGTTCAAATAAGTCTCCCATCCTCCCGTGCATTCCAGCCAAGGATGTGTATGTCTCTGCTAGGATGAGAGCTTTGGGGCAGGTTGTACCTCAATAAGCAGCCTGATTCGGATGGCCTATGCTGGCATCTGTTTTAATGGCATTTGGATGTAAGCAAGGACAGACTCGGCCCCCGTGCTTTACTTGCTCCTCTGTTGGATGTGGTGTTGGAGCATTAGATAATTCGCCTCTCTCATTTATGAACCAGAGAAGGAGCTGAGTAATTACTGTATTATCCAGATGGAAGCCAATTCTGGTGAACCCCAGCAAAGGGAAACAGTGTTTGTAGTGAAGGACAGTGAGATTTGCCTCAGCATGCCAGAACTGGAAATACTAAGCTTCCTTACAGTACAGTACAGATACAGATCTGGAAATACTAAGTTCCCTATGACGTTGAATAACTCTGTTACAATATAGTAATTCTGCTTCTTGTAAGGTCGGGTAAGCACTTCACTTGGTATTTCCACTTCTGAGCTCGCAGAGAGCATCACCTGCTCGCTGTAAAGTTGTCTGTAGGACACTTTAAGACATCTTACACATTCTTCACTTCTTCACTAGCCTTCTTTAAGAAGAAGCGACTTCTGTTGTTAGAAGAACGGCCCATTTCTCTTGCCCTTCTGCTGGAGTGCTCCTCGGTTTGGGTCAAGAAGGGTGTAACTAATGGTTAAGTCCGAGAGCTGCTCCGATCCGGGGTGTGGCGGCAGTTGTGAATATGGCCGCTGCCTTTATGGGTCTGTCTGGCTGTCTGGGGTCCTGGCTGGCAGCAATTAGAAGAAACCATGAAAACAGTTATGAATTTACCGTTTGGAATAGGAGTTCCTTTCTGATCCTAGCTGTGGGAGATAATTCACGTCCTGGATAGTGAAGTTTATAATCCTATCCAATGTAATTGAGCATGTTCTAGTTATCCATTACCTAATCTTTTGTTAATCCTAATAGGTTTTGGCCTCAATGTTTTCTTGTGGCAGTGAGTTCTACAGATTAATTGTGTTATATAAAAAGGCTTTTCCTTTCAATTCTACATTTGCAACTTTTAATTTAATTGAATGTTTTGCTGCCTCTTGTTACACGAGAAGGAATAAATAGTCCCTGGCCAATTTGTTGTATTTATACTGTCAGTGTGTCCTCATCTTATTTCCATCATCAGCCCTAGCATAAAGAGTTTAAAGCCTAGCAACAAGAATGGTTTAAAAGCACAAAAAACTGAACAGGGATATCTTTTCATAATCAATTCTTGCTTGTTCACAAAACTGAACGTTTCTGACACGAGTTTCTGCAGGTTCCAATAGGAATAACAGAATGGAGCTTCGAAGATTTACTGTCCCTTGGTCCTTAAGTTTATCAAAATAACATACACATAAAGTAAAAACGTGCCGTGGTAATTGTAAACACATGTAAAAACATGTCAGGGGGGAAAAAAAAATCTCCATTCACATGACACCGTTAGCCTGACGTACGTAAACAGGCGCGTTACCTGTGGTTTTCCTAAGCAGTCTTCTCTGTTTATCGTCTGCACCCGATGGCTCTTGCTCCGAGGTGGGAAACTTGACTCCGTGCTCTCTCCGGGAAGCGGGAGGCCAGCTCCTGCCTTTGCCACGCACCGCCTCCGCGGAGCCGAGAGCTGCTGGGAGCACCTGCGGACAGCTGCTTCTGCCTGTGGTCTAACACGAAAACTTCTCTCTTTAATCTTGACATTAAGCCAGCGACATCAAGTCAGTCTGTGCTTTTTAAGGACCGTTGCTGTTCCAGCATTCTGGCACAAGGAGCCATCGTGGGTCTCTCTTTTCTTCAAGAATTTATGAGAGTCCCTGTAATTATCTTTATAGGCCTGGGCTTGAATATTAGAACAACTTGTGAGTAACCAGAGAGAGAGTGAACCAGCGGTGGAAGGTGGCCCAGGCTGGCTCGTCGGTGCCACTTGCTTTGTGCTGGAATCCAGCGAGAGGTCCCAGGCGGAGGTTAGTTAAGAGGAAAGCCCAGAGCTTCCAAATTTAGTTTTGAAAGTCAGGCAACTTCGAAGTGACCTAGTCTGGGGAGATGTTGATATCGGCCAAGAAGCAAGGACGTTTCACTTCTCAAAAAGCCCACCCAAACACCAAAAAAACCCCAAAACCGCAGCATGGCAAGTATCGGATCCGGAAACTTTGGCGAGTTTCTGTGGGACCGCTGAATTTCCTGCTGTCAGTACTGTGGCACATATTGAAGTCGAAAATCAGTCATTACTGCGGTTGTTTAGAGCTCTACCGAATGCATAGCCGTGAGTTTGCTGGCTATGACTCGTTCTGCTTATTTCCATCTGCATGTGAAAACAAAAGGCTTTGAAGGTTTGTAGGGATGATTTTGCCACTCGAACAGCAGCAAAGGTGGGTTTGGAATAAGGTGGGGTTTTTTCCTTTTAACTTTCATGTCGCCGTGACCCTGCTGGAAACGTGACAAAATGAACGGACACTTAAACTTGCTGGGGTTTTTTTATGTTTAAGAGTGTAAGAACATGAAATTAGGATGTTGATTATCCACGTTGGTGCTCCAGCTCTTGCCAGCTAACGGGCTAAAGCTCTCCTTTTAATTGCTAGTAGCGAACTCATCTGAAAAACTTTTCTTGGCTTTGAGTTCACTTGTGTAAATCTTGGTTTACTTCTTCTTTTCTATCGTTACAATGACAAATGATATCCTTTCGTCTGCTCCGACTGTGCGTTATCTCTGCTGGGGAGCGCGTGATGCTGCTTTGCCGTGGTGCGTTATCGGTGGGTGGGTTACGAGAAAGTGTTTCCTTTTTAAAAATTGCCTCAAACCACCATCTCCTCCGTCCTGGGGGTTTTATAGGCGTAGTGCGTCGTACCGCAGAGGCTTCTGCAACGCCACGTTCCTTTGTGGGTCGTACCCCGCTGGCGCTCATTTCCGAGAGGGATTTCTTGGCCCTTCGTAATTCACGGAGCCGCCTTTGCTCTTCGAATGTTTTAAAGAGGAAATATTAAACCTGCGTAGAAAATAAGAGGAGTCCTGTGGAACGTGCCAGGAGAAAAGCTGCAAGTGCTAAAGAAACCTAATGAAGTTGTTCCTGAGAACTCTTCAGATTTCATTTCCAGCAGCGTATCCGTCCTGCTCAGAACTGGATGGGAACTGCCATCTCGACAAGAGGTCCAAGGTGTCCTGTCTAGGTCTGTGCATTGCGTATGAGGTGTTGAAAACAGTGGATATAACAGTTTGGTAATTTAAATGTTTTATTTAATTCAATAACTTGACATTTTCAAGTCTATTCTGGTTTGGTTATTTTTTTTTTACTCTATCTCGCACCTCTGTAGGAAGGAAAAGCGACCGTTTTGTACTAAACTGTAAACTAATGTGCTTGTTTAAAATAAATCGCAAACATTTGGGCAAAGTGGTGTGTTTTGGCTTTTTACTTGAAAATACAAGTTCTTTCTAGCTAAACTGTATTGCAGCTTGTACGCACGCCCGTTTCAAACCGTATTGGCCATTTTATCTAGGTACCTCATTTTGAGGAGCAGGTAAATTTTTACTCCCATTTCACAGAATCCCAGCACGGCAGGGGCTGGCAGGGCCCTCCGGAGCTCCCCCCGTCCAGCCCCTGCGTGAGCAGCACCCCCAGAGCAGGGGCACAGGACCGCGTCCAGGCGGGGTGGGAATGGCTCCAGGGAAGGAGACTCCACAGCCTCTCTGGGCAGCCTGGGCCGCTGCTCTGGCACCCGCACAGCAAAGGGGTTTTGCCTCAGATTTCAGTGGAACTTCCCGGGTTCCAGCTTGTGCCCGGTGCCCCTTGTCCTGTCGTCGGGCACCGCTGAGAAGAGCCCAGTCCCACCCTCCTGACACCCGCCCTTCAGACACTGATAAGCCCTGAGGAGATCCCCCTCAGCCTTCTCTTCTCCAGGCTGAACAAGCCCAGGTCTCTCAGCCTTTCCTCCCCAGGGAGATGCTCCATCCCCTGAGCATCCTTGTGGCTCTGCGCTGGCCTTGCTCCAGCAGCTCCCTGTCCTTCTGGCACTGGGGGCCCAGCACTGGACACAGCACTCCAGCTGCAGCCATTTCTTTCACTCTTACCCCGTAACTTCATAAAATGTCAGTGAACGCTTGCAGGAGTGATGGAAAAATTGTTGGTTTCTGACCAATCCCTTGCACATTAGCTCTGTGTATCCACACGGACACAAAGCTTCCTTTCCCGTAAGGCTGAACGTCTCTTCTTTGGCCGGGATGGCGCTCGCCTCCACCGGGCGCTTCGGGATCTTTGCAGCTTCTGCTGGCACCCGCAGTGCCGCCGAGGAGGTGGGATGAGTGACGTGCTAAAAATATTATCTACCTGCAGAAGTACTCCGGGATATTTTTAGAAATCTGTAAGATCTTTAAACCTGTAGGCAGGGTTCTTTGAAGTTTGGCACTGCAACTTCTCCAGGGAAATGTGCGTTTCCTTGCTGGCCTGTGGCCTTGCCTGGAAAACAGCGATGTTCCCCTGGGGAACCTGATGTCCGGGCTCGTCGCGAGGGCAAACGCAGGCGCGGGGCAGGGTTCGGAGTGCCCTGTCCTTCCCACCCAAAGTTAATACATCCGCTGCCTCGTGTTAAAGAGATGCTAAGGGTCGTCCTGGGAGCTCACTGCGTGATCTGATGCTCTGCTCTCGAGGTGGGGGGGCACAAGGGCTGTCATACACAAACCCGCACGAGTTCCTTGGGAGGAAGGACGGGCGCAGCCTTTGGGTCTGTCCACACAAGGGAACAGGGAGGGGAATATGTTTAAGCCCAGACTTCTCAGGGAACCCAGGGAGGGAGAGAAAAACAGGAATAAATATATGTTTGGGTTTTTTTTGTATTTTAATTGCGACAGAAGCACGCTGAGGAAGGCTCTGGGCAGGGTCTGGTGCCCGCTACAACCTGAGCAGGAGGGCGCAGGAGCGTGCGTAGTGCGGAGATCATCCAAAGGGGCTTTTGTGGAAACCTGATGAGATGGTGCCACGGTGTGAGCGACTCGTGGGGCTGAAAACATGAGGCTGCGCGGGGCTGGTACGTGCCATCGACGGTCCTGAGTGGGACATCGGCCACTGCCCTCCGTCCTGCGCAGCCACGACTGCCACGACGCTGCCCTGGGCCGCGTGCACCGGGGAACAGCCGCCACCACCGCGCACAAACACACGCCCGCTTTCTTAAACTGCTTCCTTAGAGGATCAGACTAAAGATCCACTTATAAAACTGAGCTTAAAAGAGTCCGTGTGGGTCATCACCTGCCCCCCCACCACCCTCAGAAGCCGTTCATGGCCCTGGGGAGGGTCGAGGCGCCCCCGGGACAGCCGGTACCCAGCAGGACCCGCCGCGGGACCCGGGATCGCTCCGGCACGGTGCTTGGTGATGCTCCACCAGAGCTCTACCCGTACCCCAGCCTGCCGTTTCTAGGTACTTTAGTTGGGGACCCCAAATCCTGGTCCCCAAAGTGTCTCCCTGTTTTCCAACCCTACAGGTCTGAGCTGTCCCCCAGGCTGGGATCTGTCCCCCGGCCAGATGAACCCTCTGAGGGGACAGTGCTGACCCCTGCACCGTGCAGGACCAGGCGGGAAGGCGCCCAGGGGCGCTCAGGAGCCGTGCGGGGCCGACGCGGGTGCCGCAAGGTTGGGGTTCGGCGCTGGGCCCGCTCCCCGGCTGCCCCCACAGGCAGGCGAAAGTCCCCGTGCTGCCGTCCGGCAGGAACATATGTGTGTTTGGAGGCTCCCGCCCCTAAGCTGCTTTTATTAATTTGTAATCCCCCGCGAGCAGGAGGTAAAGGGATTCGGGGGATTAACGGGCTCACAGTAACAACCACAATTATCAGCTCCGGCTGCCTGGGGCAAGCGGTGCACACACGCACGGGGCTGTCCACCCCGGCACAGGCACACACAAGCACGCAGACACGTGCCCGCAGCCCCCCAGCACCTCCGCCCACGCCGACACACGAGCACCCACGGGACGGAGCCCAAGCACGCAGGTACGGACGCAGGCTCGCACACCTGCACGCCCCCACGCACGCCCCCGCACGGATACGCAGGCTGGCACGCACGCACGCCCCTTGCACGCGCGAGCGGGCGCACACGCAAACTGCTTTGCAAACACGCAAGACGTGCCCCCGCACGCCTCCGCGCACACGCGTGCTCCTGCACGCGCAACTACATGCGCGGCCCNCTGCGTGTGTGTGCCCCTGCATGCCTCTGTGCACACACGTGCTCCTGCACACGCAACTACACGCGCGGCCCTGCGTGTGCGTGCCCTTGCATGCCTCCGTGCACACGCATGCTCCTGAACGCGCAACTACACGTGCGGCCCTGCGTGTGCGTGCCCCTGCACGCCTCCGCGCACACCCGTGCTCCTGCACACGCAACTACACGCGCGGCCCTGCGTGTGTGTGCCCCTGCATGCCTCTGTGCACACACGTGCTCCTGCACACGCAACTACACGCGTGGCCCTGCGTGTGCGTGCCCCTGCACGCCTCCGCGCACACGCGTGCTCCTGCACACGCAACTACACGCGCGGCCCTGCGTGTGCGTGCCCTTGCATGCCTCCGTGCACACGCATGCTCCTGAACGCGCAACTACACGTGCGGCCCTGCGTGTGNTCCCAAATGAGTGCAATTAACCTCCTCCAGCCGCAGGGTGCCCCCCCGTTACCTCTCCGCGCTCATTAATTAATGGAGGGGGAAGAGCACCCCCGCGTCGCTCCCCACGGGTGGCGTCGGGGCAGACCCACGCCGCGGGGGGCAAACGAAATCCGTTCGCGGGGGCGGCCGGGGGGGCGGCCGGTCCCGGGGGGATGCTCCCCGCGACGGGAACTCCCTCGACCCCCGGCGTGCCGCCACGGGGGTTGG
>VZTV01063657.1:0-12261 GCA_013400875.1 Anhinga rufa
GCGCCACCGGGCTGCCCGCGGGCCGCGCCAACCCTCCCGCCGCCCCGGACAGGACAGGACGGCTCGCAACGGGCGCTCCCCGCAGCCGCCAAGGCAGGCGGCGCAGCCCGAGCTGAGGAGGGAGGAGAAAGGGGAGTGGGCCCTGCCCGGCCCCGGGAGAGAGCCACGCCGCCGCGGCCCCGCGCGGGACGGGGACGGCGGCGGGGAAGGGGAAAAGAAGGGGAAGGGGAAGAGACAGGTAAGGGGAAGAGACGGGGAAGGGACCGACCCCCGCGCAGGGCCGCCCACACGCACCCGCCGCTCCCCGGCCGCCGCCAACGGCCGCCAACGGCCGCGCTCACCGGCCTCCGCCGCTGCGTCACCCCCGACGCTCACCCCGAGCGGCCAATGACTGCAGCCGCGGCGGGAAACCGAACGCCCTCTGCGCATGCGGAGCGCTCCCCCCCCCCGCTCACCGCCACATGTCCCGACGCCCCGGGCTGAGGGCAGCGCGCATGCGCCACCGGGCCGGCCTGCCCCGCCTCCCGGTTTGCCTGAGCCCCGCCCCCGCCGCCTGGTGACCAATGGGAACTGAGGAAAGCGGTGACAGGCCGGTGAGGCCGAACGCGGCGACTATAAATTGGGCGCTGGGCGAGGGAGATGCTGCGCTGCCTTCCCGCCTTCCCGCGGGTGTCTGCCTTCCCAGTCAGGCCCTTCCCGAGGAGTGGCTTAAATGGCCTTAATGTTTTGTCTCCTTACTCAGTAAATCTCAGCATGTATTTGAAGGGCTTTATAACTGTGATTTTTCTCATGGCCCTGCATCAGCAGGCCTCAGTCAAGGTTTCTACCTGTTAGAGCTGACGTGAGATGGGTACTGACAAAGCCAGAAGTGGTGAGGGAGCAGAAGGAAGCTTAGCACTAGCTAGTTTTACCTCTGTGTAACTTTCTTGTTCAACACTCTGATGTGGTGGAGTCACCATCCTGCAGGCGTTCAAAAACCGTGTAGATGTGACACTTTAGGACATGGTTTAGGGGGCATGGTGGTGTTGGGTTCACAGTTGGACTTGATGATCCTAGAGGTCTCTTCCAACCTTAATGATTCTATGATTCTCTCTGGATGCACTGTGTGAGTAGGAGTAACCTCAGCCTATGACACTGCCCCTGGAATTGCAGTGCTGCTCTGCTTGTCTCCTAGGCTTCCATACGGCTGGCTGAGCCGCTTCTGCGATGAGCGGATCTGTGCTACCACCTCATCCCTATAACTAGCACTGATCTTTCTTTTATAAACCTCTTTTTTATCTAACATCTGTTCCTTATAAGTCTGATGGAATACTTGTTTGCTTCTTTGCTTTCATCATCAAGTTTTAGTTTCCTTTCTAAAAGGCACCCTTTATCATATGTGTGAGACTTGCAGCAGTTGGGGTTTGAAAGTGGAGTCATCTGATATCCTTTATGAGCAACATAAAACTGAGCAAAACCTTGTTATTACTGATGTTGAAACAATTCTGCTGCACATACAGATGAAGCAAGAGAGGTTGTGCTAGATTGTTTCTTTGCATTGAGTATAGTCCCAGGATCTGAACTGCTGCTGCAAAAATGGAAAAAATGCTTGTGACTTATAATGGATCAGGCACAATGGAGATAATCGGTTGTCTCATGTTGAAACATGACTGCAAAATACAGCTACTTTCTCTGGCAGATTTTTCTAGAAAAAGAAAAAAAAAATTTGTACTAGGAGCTACCTGTTATAGCAACCCACCATATAGTGCCCTACAGGACTGAAACCAGAAGGGCTGAGATTACTTGGTAAAACTTAGTGGTTTGGTGCATGTGGATGCATGGCCACACAGGAAATACACTAAGAAAATTCAGGTTTGCAAAACAAAGGACACGAGCATAGGAAGGAGAGGTAACACAACAGCTGAATGTGCTTTCTTTCCCATCTTCTGTGTTTTACTACTAAACTGCTTCCTTATTCACAGAATTCTGTGCTATGGGATCAGTTAGAGAGATAATTTGCTTTCTGTCAAGTGCTTGCAACTTGCTGCAAACTGCTGACTGTAATAGCTGGTACCAAGTTAATACCTGATTGTACGTTAAAGACACCCAGATGTTTCACAGTATGCATATTGAATAAATTAAATGTGAGCAGTGTGCTTCCAAATGTACTTTCCAGTCTCCTTATTGGATTTTTTTGTCCTTCAGCGTTTTCATTATGGCAGTGCTCTCCACAATAACATCTCTTCTAAATAGCTTTATCCTGCAGGTCAACAGGTAAAAAAAATTGAAGATAGTCTATTAAGAGAGTAATTGAGATTATAGATTTTAGAATCCTCTACTTAGAAAACGTGAAAGAGGTCAAATATATGCTCCTCAATTATACTGTTGGAAAAAAAAAGGATATTATGAAACCTACACATGCTGGGTAAGAATTTTGTTTCAAGGGTGTTTTCTAGCCAATGTGTTTCAGAATTATTTCTGCTACCACTTAATGTACATACATACACTGGAAAATAGGGATTTAGCAAACACTTCTTTTAATGCTGTAATGTGTTCTACTTTTTACTCCACCTGTTAGAATCGCAGTATTACAGGCCTGCATTAATTCTTTCCCCTCATAAAGTAGGTGGTGTTCCTTTTCTAAAAGGTGAATGGTGATGCAGCAATATCAGTGCATCTAGCCAGGCATGTATAATACTGGAGATAATGGCTCCCCTGTGCTTCAGTTACTGTTCGTATTTCTCCTGGGGTAAAAGAATGATGCTTGGAGGAGTTATCTACAAATTCCCAAGATGGGGGAAAATCTGAATTTATTTTCAGGAACTGAATGCTTTCCATACATAAAAAATGTCTTGCAGTGTGAATCTACATGAAAACACTGATTTAAAAGAAATCATTTTTGTCTCACATGTTTGAAGAGGGGTTGTATGACCGTGAAGCCTGCTGCTGAGGCAGCCTGCAGTGCGCAGTCAGGAGCTCAAATGGCAGTATAGGCCTTCTGCTGTCCCAGAAAATGGCTTCTGAGAGTAGGACTGTCCGTACTGCCCTGTCACAGAGGATATTCATTCCATCAGCAGATGAACCACTGCGAGAGATGCTGGCACAGGCACGTTAGCTTGGTGTGCTCTGTGGGATCGTTAAGTCTGGATATAAGATTAGTGAGACAGGAGTTGCTTTCGTATGCCTTGAGAGAACAGATTCCGCGCCCTGTAGGCAAGTTGAGTAGACCAGCATATGCAACCTATACCTCCTACTACCACGCAGGAGCACTTGCTCCTTTCTTCATTAGAAATTCTAAACTGACCACTTCTTTCTCTCACTCTCACAGGGGAAGGATGACCTTGCAGGCTTTTCTGCATCTTCAGCAGGGAAGCACTGGTTTTATAGGTTTTCTGAGATCTGGTAATGGAACGGTATAACCACCTGACAGCTCATCCTTGTGCAGGACTTGGCACCCTGCAAGAATTAAGTATTCTCCTTGAAAACCTCTGAAGGAAAAGCTTTAAAGAAAGTGTCATATTCAGACACTAAACCCCTGCCCTGAGTCCTCTAACAACTCATTAGATGGTAATGCAGTTTTCTGTTTCTTGTCTCCTTGCTGATTACTGAAGTATCTGAATGAAATGAAAACTTCTCTCAGTTTGAATTGGCCTTTCTCTGCATTCACTATTCCTCAGTGTCACATACCACATTATCATAGAGTCTTAAATGTTTTCCTATGGTTCATTTTGTTTTGATCTGTGATTACTTCTCCCATGCTGTTTTATCTCTTCTAGCACCTGACACCGGACATCTAATTATCATGACCGCCAGGAACTAACAGGATGTGGTTTTACAAAGGTTTGTAATCCTCCAGGTCATACAGTCTCAAAACTGCAAAGTACTTTTATTAAATAATTTGCATTAAGTGCATTATTTATGTGTAAGCTTTGCAAACATAGATGAGTTTCCTAACAAGGAAAAAGGACTGATCTTTATTTTTGGGACTGACTGATCTACTCTGGTCAGCCCATGCAAGTACAGCCTGTAATAGTTTCTGCCTGAGACTGATTTGGAGATAAATTTTCTTGACAGATGTGGAAGGGTAGCCTTCGTTATTATACTCCGTGTCACGTAATAGAAGGCTGCAAAGCTACGCTTTCTAATACCAAAGCAACTGTAACCAGAGCTATGCCTGTATAAATTCTCAACTTGCAGATTCTATTCATAAAGAAGATGCTGCAGTTAAAAAAAATAAAGTAAAATATGAGGATAAAAAGCTAAGTAGCTGGTAAAAGGCTAATTACATGTAATTACATAAAATACAATGTACATCCTAAAATTATTGCCATGGAAAGACAAAGAAACAGCTGTAAATTCAGATCTCGTTTTAGATATAAATGGTGTTGTCTCACAGAAAAAAAAAAAAAAAAATGCTCTCTTGTGACATTGGTCCAGAAGCTCTTATTAGGGAACCAACAGCAGCCTTAAGCAATGCCATTCTCTGTCGCAAATGTCCCTGGGACTTCACCCAGTGTCCTTAGCCCAGCTTAATGGTTTGGGTCTCTGGAAAACAACCAGCCTTGGGGTGGTAAGAGCAGCACCAAGCACTTAAAAACTTATTATTCATATACAAACCATGATTCTGCGTACGGTCATTTTAAAATGGGCTTTCAAACTCTCAAGCAAATTAACTCTCCCAAAGCCAACAGAACTGAGCTGGATTCAAGTTTTTACAGGCAAAAAGGAGCCTTGTGTAGCTAGACTGCTGTGTGTCCTGAGAACTGGCCTGCCTAATTAGTGATGAGAGCGTATGCAGAATTCTACAACGCAAACTTGGTGTGTGCACATTAATTTACTAAAATTCTTGTGATCTGTGTTCAGCATTCTAAAATATATTTGAACCATACATAGAATTTTCTCCAGTTGTTATAATATGCACAGTAACTATGTGCACAAATAGGCCAATTATGCTCAGTCCAGTGAGTTTACAGCCGGTCTTTGCCAGCTTTTCTCAGCTACTGTGCCACATTGTTTGGCTAACCTTCCTTTGTTTCTTCTTGTAATATCTACTTTTATTCAATTTCAGAAAATATACTAAACATTACTCGCTTTATTGCGGGTAGTTTCAAGCATAGAACGGTGCTGGATTTTCTGGTATTTCCTTTAAATAACAGATTCTACTCCAAGAAGATCTCTTAAATGGCTTAAAATTTTACCTTGTAGAAAAAGCCCTCATGTGATTAAAAATGCTTTTTTACTTTAGTCCTACATTAGTAGTAAGCACCATATCTTCAGCATGTAGCACGGATGAAACTGGGAGAAAACTCGTTTTTTTCTATATTTAAAATGATTACTTTTTCTCCAACATAGACCGGCTTGTTTTGTATTGTTTGCCTCCTCTTTTTGATTGCTTATGTTTATTACATTGTGTACAGGAGGTGTCAGAGTTTTCACAAGCTTCAATTTCCCTCAGATGCGCATCCAAATGCTGTGCTGTAAGCAATAAATTTAATGTAAGACATCTTGAAGAATAGCTTAAGGCATTAACTCTACAAATAGCCAAAGAAGAGGTTAAAGATTCTGGATGAAATGATAAAGAACAAGTCAATGGTCAGGTCCTGCCAACTTAATGACTGATTCAATCAGAATCCCCTTTGATGCTTTAATAGCCATTTATACATAAAGCAACTAAAAATGTGTGCTCGATACTCCCTTGCCTTACTACTGCCTTCTGCCATCTCTGGAATCTTCTACAGTGGGTGACATGCAGGATAAGATACAGAATGCAGGTCTCCTCTCAGGAAAGTGTATGTTGTTATCCTTGGATATCTGTTATAATATCTTAATATTGCTTATGAAATACCAGCAAAATGTCCGCAGTGTAAAAGTGGATCCTGGTTTGATGAAGACCTTCACAGTCTAAATCAAACAGACTATATGATCAGACAGACCTGTGATATACCAGATTACACTTCTACCACAAATGAGCTTTGATGTTTTCTTTAGTAGAAAGGAACTGATTATATAGACAGAGTCATTAAAAGGCTTTATGGAGGAAATATGTTTTGAAGAGAACCTTACAAAAGGAACAGATGGTGAAGAAAAATTTACAAGGAGTGAGGATAAATTTGCACCAAGAGGAGGAATTTGGAAAAAGCTGCAGAGTGAACAATCTTGTGTTTAGAAGAAAGCAGTGAACATGGGGCAGTGATATACTCGTTTTTATTGCTCCCATTTTACTCTTTTTAACAGAAACCAATTTCTCTACAGATATGGAGACATTTTCTGTCGTAGTTTTACTAAACATACAGAAACCAAGGAGGGATGAAAGAACAAAAGGTCTTCAGTGATTGCAAAGTGGTAAATTTAGAGTCAAGTCTGAGAGAAGAAAAGGTGGAAGGGAAGTTGATTAATGACTTAGATGCTTGTTTGGTAAACTGGAGTCTGAACTTCAGTTTTCTGCGAGACCATAGGTTTTTGTGCATGTGATCTTGGCTTAGTCTCTTTGGGATTGATCCGATAAATAAGTCCCAGAATCCCGATCCTGAAAAGCCTTGCTAATCTACTGAAGTCTAGGAGAAGTTAGCATTTTTTAATCCTAAAGATCCTTGACCTTCCAGATTTGCTGGCCTCTACACGCTCAAGCTGTTCTAATGTTGACAGGACTGAATGGCTCAGAATCTAAAGCTGAACAAGATTCATGAATTACATTCTTTTTATACAGGTCAACGTCTAATGTACTCAAAGTACGTGCAACACAACTGCATAGGTTCTGCACAAAACACGCTACTATTTTCTTTTTTGATTGGAGGGAAGAGGCAATTGGAGCCCAGACCTCCTGTTTTCCATGTTTTTGTCTGAACAGCCTGTTTAGAGTCATCTGCTCACTCTCTCCATGGCCAAAGTAATAGTGAATTACGTTTTGCACAGCAGCATGACTTCATGGGAAGAGGCAGATGATCCCATCCTCCTAGAAAGAGCTACGCTTGGTAGTTAGAACATCTCTGCGGGAGTTGACTCTGACTCGTATGAGAAAACACTGAATCTTTCCCACTCCCTCCACAAGCACTGTGACCACCAGACTGCTGTTAAGTCAGTGCAGTTCCTACCACCTGCTCCTGCTGGGGAAAAAAGAGCTGGCTTTGCCCAGCTCTTTTTTTGAAAATGTGGGTTCCTATACTTAGTAAAGGTTTGAAGCTAAAGATATATTTTCTGAGAAGCATATCCCTATAGGTCTGAGAGATGGAATTCAAGATATATTCCTTTTCTCAGTATTTCCTATAAGGTAGTGCTAGATAGCTGCACCCCTGACTTTAAGTGGATCCCTATTAGTGTGCTCACATCCTTGGATCAGACCTCGAGGTTCTGGTAATGCCTAGGTGACGTACCCAGCAGCATGAGTCTATGTCAGCCCTAAAATTGGAGGTGTCTATTGAATCTGGCCCTTTGTTTCAGATACTAAAGTAATACTAAAGTCAGTAAAGGGGATAGCAGTGGTAGTGGAGAGAGACATGGACAGCAGTATCATTTGCCCCAGTAATGTCCTTGGTAAAGCAAAAACATTTTTTTCCCACTGGCCCAATAAAATTGCCTCAATCTGCTTCCTTGGGTGATCAATGCTCATCTGGAATTTTATCACTGTCCTTTTTAGAGGATAATTTAATTGTTTTACATTTATAGAGGCAAGGTAATAACCCTAGATTTACATAGAGCTAATTTCTTTCTTTGTGAGTGGGTTCTGCAGGATGTGAGCAATTAAGCTTCTGTGGGAGGATACAGGAAACATGATTAATGGATCAAAGAGACACCATCTAAGGCAAATGGGTATAATACCAAGGGAGATGACGCTCCATTTCATGATAGTTATGCAAATATGCCAAATGTTGGAGAATTCAATTAATATTTGACAAATGGATTTTCTGTGATGCAGAGTAAACACATACTGGGGAAAAAAATAAAACTCTATTGCACATTATCTGTTAGCTTCCTCTCACGCAGGCTGGGTTGGCTGGTCAGGCATCTCATTCCACTGCAGGTGGCAAAGAACAGCTAGGCACAAATCAGTGCCAGACAGTGATATTGTTTGGATGAAAAAGCTTGACCAAGGTTAAATTCTATGCGCATAAGGCCAATCAGCACTTGTCAGTGTGCTTAGGTCTATTGCTCAGTTCATTGCTAAAAGTTAAATTTTATTCCATGTAAATAAAAAGTGGTTTAAGAATGAAGGAGACAGAATTAGATGACGTTTATGTTCTTGATTTTCTTTTTCACTTCTCTTTTCTTATCTGTAAAAGCAACATTAGTAGAAAAAACAATAATCAAGTAAGAACAGAATGCCTGAGCTAGTGGAAGACACTGGGCTGGGACTCAAAAAACCTGAGCCTGAGTTACCCAGGTATAAGGTGAGGTTAATACTAATGATATATAAAGGCAATGACTCATTCAGATACTGTAGTGATGGGAGACGCACAAATATCTAGATTTACTGAAAATATAAGTTTCTTGTTTGTTTGCTAGCTTCCATACTGGATATGATATTTTAATCTCTATTTTAAATACTCTGTTCCCTTACTAAAGATATAACATGAAGTTTTGTTCTGAGAAATCCTGATCCAGAGAAGGAAGGCATTTGAGAAGCATACTGAAACATATTGAAGTGTTTCTGCCTATACAGACTGAGCACTGAGCTAACAAAATGTGGCAAGAGTTATGGAGCTGAAGTTGTAAGTATCAAACTCAAGTTTGTCCTTCAGTTGCAACTGTGCCATAGCTGGGTGTCAGGGCTATGCCTGTACGTACACCCAGAGCCCTTAGGTCATGAATTCTCTGGGTGGTCTAGGAGCTCCCCAGCTAGTCCTCTGCATCGATGATTTCAATTGGTTTGAAACAATGGACCGACTTGAGACAAAGCAACTGACTGGACTTCCAGCCACCTTCACAATTAAAAATTTGACTTTCACAAAAGCTCTCCAGGTAGGAATTTTGTACAGTTCTAGCGATTTCCCCTGACCTATCTCAGTTGATATTCTTAAGTGTGTTTATTAACATTCTGGGTGCAGGATCTGGTCGAGAGACTCCCTTACATGGTTCTTGCTACAGAATTGGCCAAACTTTATATAGGCATTTATAAACAGGCAATAGAAACCATTCCTACATATGCAAAAATAGTCATATAGGACCTTTTTACATACTTAGGAGAGTTAGGAGATGTTTTGTATGGAGATTAAGATAATCTGTAGGAATGGTTTATATACATGCTGTATACAGTCATGTAGCACCACAGGCCAGAGAGGTGGTGGAGTCACCATCCCTGGAGGTGTTCAAAAAATGTGTAGACGTGGCACTTTAGGGCATGGTTTAGGAAGCATGGTGGTGTTGGGTTGATGGTTAGACCTGATGATCCTAGAGGTCTTTTCCAACCTTAATAATTCTATGGTTCTATGATTATCTAAAAATTGAGCAAAACAGTGGTTTAAGAAGCTGGATCACATGATCCAGTTAAGATGCTGTTGCAAGGACCCATTGCAATGGTGACTCCCATTGCCATCTCGACAGCAACCAACTGTCCTGTTTGAGAGATCTAGTTCACCATGCGAACATTACCCTGTGCCAAGATCTTGAGAAGCTATTTCTTTTTAGCCAACACTGTGAGTGTCTGTGCAAACCAAATCCTGGACTGTTAGGACAACCCATGCCTTGCAGTCAGGAGGGGTTCTAGGGACATTTCTTCAGTGCCTACAGACAAGAAGTTGGGAAGAACTTAAGAAATTAATCTTCAAAATCCTGTGTTCCTCAGAAAAGCTGCTCTTGGAGATGGCATGCTCCTACTTGATTTCAAATGCTTCAAATGCTTGACTCAATGCTTCAAATGAGACTTCTGTTTATTGCTCTTTTCTGTGAAAGTTGGTGCCTACTCTGTGAAAAAAGAAGTCCCCATGATGCAACCAGGAATGACTAGGTGAGCTATAAACTTTTATATATATATATCACACAAAGACTGTATATTTTTTAAGCATAAATCATGACAGCCAAGTTACCCTGTTTAAAAATGACACTACTGTTGCTTCTTCAGTGCTGTTGCTTAGTGGTCAAAGCAGTTGCCCAGGGCAGTGGAGATTTGGGGTTGATCCTTAGCCTGCAAATGCCCTGTCTCAGGCTATGAAGGTCTCTTTGGGGCATGCCCTGTGCCAATTGGGCTGCTATGCAACCAGGAATGAGACTGGAAAGAAAGCAGGCAGGGTGGTGCCAGGCTCTGGAGGCATGGAGAGAAAGGTGAGGGCACCTGGAAGTCAGGCAAAGATTGAATTCTTGTCTGCTGTGCTCTGAACTATCAATGCCTTTTACATTAGGTAATCATGAGATGAACATTCGGAGCTAATAAGGAAGTTGAGACCCCCATTTAGGCTTGTCCATCAGCCATTAAATTCCTCTAGAAAGAACGAGCCATGCTCAGTTAGGCCACTACTGTGAGGGGAAGGCTCTGTGCTGTGTATCCTGAGCAGGCAGAATCTCCAAAGTCCAGGAAAAGGGAAGTGCTCAGACAGGATTTTATACTGGCCGGCCACCAAGCCCTTATGCGGCATTCTGGGCTACCCTGGGAAGTGTCTAATTCTTTTATTTGAGAATATGGACCCTACATGCATAATTTCAGTTCTTTAATTCACCCTGCTGAGACCAGACTTTGTGATGCCTGTATTAAGTGCATAAATAGGCACTCTGGATCTTATCCTCGCATCATTTAAGTGTGCATTTTCCCTTTGCTTTTGACTGTAGGGGCAGATATGAGCCCTGCTTTCTACTTGCAAGGCATGTGTTCATTCATTTTGATTCACTATGGTCAAGTTAAAAGATCTTAAGAAAATCCTCACCTCTTCTACTGAGGCATCTATTTAAATCAGAGATAATACATTTTAATAAACATTGATATTTTCCCAAGTTTATGATTTAACAAGCAATTTTGCTGTGATCTTTGAGTTATTGCCTCTAATAAATGACTTCCCCATTGTCAGGGCTGATTCCGTCTCAAAATGTATTAATTTAACCCACATGTAAACTTTAGTTAAATGTATCTTGGCAGACATCCACCACTGGAATCACTGCTGAACACCACAGAGTATTTTTCTAATTGGACATAACATCCAGAGTTTTATCATATGATTCTTTGCTATACAGTGTGTCCAATTAGATTTAATGAGCTGATTTTCAGGACAAGTTGGCCAAACCAGTGCTATTGCTAATTTGTAGAGGCTACAGAAAAAGTTACTTGATTGATTTCTTTCCTAAACTAAAACTATCTAGGAAATATTGTTGCTTCTTTTCCTTTTAGCATGTGAACATACAAAAGCCTAATTTTCAAAGTAAAATGTTTTCCCAGTGTGTAATTTCCAATGATCGTTGTCATATCTTTGTTTTTCTTGCAAATGTTTTGACAACAAAGATAAGTCTAGCATATTCTTATATCATGTTAATAAAACCAAGCTAAGTAGCATGATGACTGAGGAACCAGTAGCAATGTAGCTATCATAGTATGAATTGAACAAGCCAGCTTGAAATCCTGTGTAAATACTTGGCAGCTGGTGCCCAAGCTACTCTAGCTCCACTGTCAGCTCAAGAGTTCAGTGTAAAAACATTCTTGATTAATGCAGAACTGCTTTAACAATGCTTTTCTCTGGAAAGAGAAGGAGAAGGTCCTGGGAGTGCTGGTGGGCAGCAGGTGACCCTGAGCCAGCACTGTGCCCTCGGGGCCAATAAGGCCAATGGTATCCTGGGCTGCATTAAAAGGAGTGTGGGCAGCAGGGCGAGGGAGGCCATCCTGCCCCTCTGCTCTGCCCTGGGGAGGCCGCATTTGGAGTGCTGTGTCCAGTTCTGGGCCCTCCAGTTCAAGAAGGACAGGGAGCTGCTGGAGCAAGTCCAGAGGAGAGCCACAAGGATGATCAAGGGACTGGAGCATCTCCCTTCTGAGGAAAGGCTGAGAGACCTGGGTTTGTTCAGCCTGGACAAGAGAAGACTGAGGGGGGATCTTATCAATGCTTATAAGTATCTGAAGGGCGGGTGTCAAGAGGATGGGACTGGACTCTTTTCAGTGGTGCCCAATGACAGGACAAGGGGCAACGGGCACAAGCTGGAACACAGGAAGTTCCATTTAAATATGAGGAAAAACTCCTTTCCTGTGCGGGTGCCAGAGCAGTGGCCCAGGCTGCCCAGAGAGGCTGTGGAGTCTCCTTCCCTGGAGACATTCAAACCCCGCCTGGACGCGGTCCTGTGCCCCCTGCTCTAGGTGTGCCTGCTCACGCAGGGGGG
>VZTV01063660.1:8727-49247 GCA_013400875.1 Anhinga rufa
AGGCGGGCCGGGGCCGGGCCGGGCCGGGGCGGGTGACCGTGCGCCGGCTCTCGCGCCGTGTCGCGGGGCGACGCAGGAAAAGTGAAAATAACCTTTTAGCTTCGTAAGTACCCTGGGGTTAAGAGAGCGATGGAGTTCTCCGAGTGCGGCACACCGCTGGAGTGGGCTGTTGGCTTGGCCGCGCCTCAACGAGCGCGTTAAGCGGCGGGACATCCCTCGCTGCTCGCCCGTTGGGCTGATTGAATGCGGCATCTGCTGGGTTCTCCTTTGTGCTTTGAAGTACGCCCTAAGCCAGGACAGTCATTGTCTTGTCATGCTCGCTGCGTTTGTAACGTGTACGTTCAGCATGTGACTTGAATTCTGAGAGTCGGCCGAGGGTTGGCTGGAAGGCTGATGATTGTAGATTTATTTGCCCTTAGGCTTTTCGGGTTGAACCAGTATCAAAAAGCTTTAAGCTCTCTCTCAGACTTACCGGGAAGGATCTGGAGGTCGCTCTGGGCTTTAAAAGCCGGTTACAGTTGGCAACCTTGCTGGTACTTTCAGCCAAAACGCGAGCCGAGCGTGGAAACCAAACCGCATTCTTGTATCTAAAGACGGTCCCCGCAG
Source organism: Anhinga rufa (assembly GCA_013400875.1). Lineage (NCBI taxonomy): Eukaryota > Metazoa > Chordata > Aves > Suliformes > Anhingidae > Anhinga > Anhinga rufa. The sequence goes on from VZTV01063660.1 coordinate 9,334, forward strand.
GTCAAAACTGCGGCACCTTGGCATGGCCAGGAAGCTTCGGAGGAGCGTGGACTTGGTTTTTTTTGCCTTAGAGACTCTAAACGTTGCCAGACGGCGGAGCGGTGCTGGGCAGCCTGGTGCCGCCAGGCCCGGCTGGGGCGTAGCTGCCCCCTCTCTGACTCTGCTGTTGGTTTTGAGGAAGTTCTTAATCTCTCTGTGACTCAGTCTCCTAATCTTTAAAATGGCTTAATAAGACTTGTCACGCTTGCCTCCCAGGGATATTAACATCTAATTGATGTTCATGAAGGGCCTTGATCTGGGAGAAAAGAGGGCATCTTGCTTCCCTCATTTTGCCACTCTGTTGGTTGCTAATTATATACATGGGTGGAAAACAGATTATCCAACGACCAAACTGGAATTCGTGCCTCCTATCATTTACACAGGCACTCTAAATCGGTGTATGCCCGTGTGTGCTTAGTTTGAAGTTATCTGAGTATTTATCTAAATATAGTGGGCTATATCCTCTCTGGAGGATGCATCTGGAAAGTGCACATCTAAAATACTGATCTGAAGCGTCAGCAAACTTTTGCTCTAACTCAAGGGATATTACACAGTTTTTCTCTGAGGTCAGTAAGTGTTTTAAGAATTAAAATTATGTTGACTCACAACGTAACACATCCTTGGTCTTATTCAGACTGAATCTTATGTTCAGTCTCAGTTTTTGTCATGTTTCACTTCTTCAGAAACTTGAAAAAGGTACAACAATTTTACAATTCTCTGCTCGGAAATACAAGTTGTCTTCAAAATCCAAGTGCTGTATTTATCTGTGGAACCATTTTACTTGCATCTCCAAAGCAGTAATTAACCACTTTACTCCCCTGACTTGAGTCTTGCCCCACCTCCTCCTTATCACTGCTGCCTCCCGCCTCGGGCAGATAGCAGAGCCCGCAGGGGCGATAGCGCAGGGCTGGGGTGATGGGGTCACCAGCAAGCGTAGGCCAGAAGACATCAACATTCCATAAATCAGCTGGTATGAATGGACACACCTACTTACAGCACAGGCGTAATGGTCTTTTTCAGCTAAAGCCTTGGGTTGAGAAATTCTCCGTCCTTTTCCTACATCTTGGATTCTCCGTACCGCAAGGCTGTGTGCTGGGAGGCTGCTTTGTGTCGAGGCTGACTAGCCAGGTACCACCGCATTCGACTCGTGCGTTTTACTCACTTCGCCTTTTCAAGATTGTCACTGCAAAGCTTAGGTTATCCCCCGCGTTAAACAGGCCTCTCAGGTTGATACCTGACAGATAAAGGTTTTAAAATGCTGCTTGAAATTGGTGGGTGCTGTTCTTTTCATAGTACTAGAAAAAGATACTGGAGATGCAGCTTATACTGTGTGGTAGAGAAATGAATTTCCAATGGGAAGTTGAAGGATGCTGCATCCAAATTCCTCTTGCCATGTGGCCTGCAGCAAGTGGCGTGACTCTTCCTGTCCTCTCTGTAAAGCTAGATAAATTCTTAGCAACCAGTAAAGTATGCAGAAATGAGAAGTCGTCTCTGTTTAAAACTCTGATTTATTTTTTTTTCCTTAGTTGCCTTAATGCTGCCCTAAAGATGCACAGCAGTAAAACATCCCTGATAGCAGGGTTGCGCTGCTGTTTGTCAGTTCAGGTTTTCTTCAGTTTTGTCTAGAATCGAGAGGTAAATATGATCTGAAAAGATTTTGCTTTCTCCAAGATATTCTGAAGAAGAGTTTTCTTGTCTGATGTCCATGTCCCATTCCTTGTGGAGACGAGAGAGCCTATTTTTTGGCTGGAGATGTTCTTTAAGTGTAAGAAACTGTAAACAAGAGAGGTGATTGCTATCTGGTTTCTCCATGAGTATGGCTTTAAGTCTTTCACCTCTTTTAGCATGTACCTTGTATCTGCTCCAGCTGTCTCACTGCTCTGGTATTTTATAATTAGCATCTTGAAAACTCAGGGGAAAACTTTCAAATGCTATATATTTCACACTGGGACTCGTCCACGTGGCTGTAACGTTTGTTGTGAGTCCTTGGTAACGTGTATCTGTTCCTCGGGAGTTCTTCACCTCAGTTGGATTCCCCTGGTGTCAGCAGAAAAACTCTGTTTTCTAGTGGAAGAGGCTTTGCTGCTTAGGGGCATGGTGTGTTTTGATTCCCTTAAAATGAAGACAGTTTCAGAAATTGAGGTCTGCCTCCCTGTACAGTCCTTCTGTTTTCTCAGCTTGCTCGCGTGTTGCGTTCACAGCCAACGAGCTACAGGAAGGCTGAGGGGTTGCTTTGTATCCCTGTCCAGGCAGCCGGGCGTGCATGTAACTGTATAATACACGTGTACCTGTATAATATAAATTTAGCGTGTGCATTTTCTATGTGAGCAAATTGTTTCTTTGATGCACCTTTTCTTTTCAAGCTCTTTCTATGTGAGGAATCCATTAATTTGAAAAACGCAGCCTCTGCTCTGTGTCTGGCACCCTGACTGCTAAGGGATGGCACGCTGTTTGCTTTGCTCATCACTAGGACCAGTTTTAGAGGTGTTTATGCTGCAGATTGACTCTTTCAGAAGTGGTATTAGTAGTTCGGGGTATTCCAGCATGGTACATTAGACCGTTTCCAGAAAATACAGATATTCTAAATTAAGGCTATTAAGTGTCCACTGATTCAGTGGCTATGCAGATACATGGTTAATATTGTATTGTGACACATTCTGGAAATTGCTGGGTTTATTTCTGACATGGAGAAGATGACTAAGAATAACTCTTTCATCTATGCATAGTTAACATTTACAAGCAAGTAAAAACTTCCCCAAAATGATCTTTAGTCATATTTAGACTCTTAGTTCCATGAAAGGAAAAAAATTCAGACTTGTGCTTAAATCTGAGCTGCGTGTGCTATCAACCCCTCTTCCTGCTCTGGACTGTTGTTCAGTGAGGGCTTTTGGTTGTGGTTTTTTGTTTTGTTTTATTATCCCCTCCAAATTTTTGTGGGCAATGTACTGTGCAGAGAAGGGGGGAAAGAGAAGCCCAATTTCTTGTTGGGAAAGGTAGAGCCTACCTCAGCACAAATTATAATAGATATTAGTGCCCTAGCTGATATTCAGTTCGAGTTCTGATTACTTTTATTTCAGTGTCCCGGTAACACTGATTTAGCTAGAGGGAAAGTCTGAACTTGGGTTCATTTCTTCTTGCTTTTTTCTTCCTGGAGCTGTTATGGTAAGACGTGGTGAGGGGGGGAATAATTCTGAAGACAATCCACAGGTTCAGAGATAATCTGCCTGTCTGTTTCTGGACACTTGGCTACATCTTTGTTAACTGGTCTCTGGAAGCTTCCTAGCTGGGGCCTGACTCCTCCAGTCAGATGGTTTATTGAATTGTACGATGGGAATAGGTGGATTAGATTTTAAACTTTTGTTGTTGTCACTGGCATCTCATCTGCACTGGTCTGGACAAATAACGCCAGCAGTTTCTCCGCTTGCTGCATTCAGCCAAGTGGATATTACCAATGCAGTTTTTGAAATGACTGTGCCTGGCATTGTAAGTGTGTGTTGTGGAGTTTTGGCTTCTTAAAAAGCAGGTTCTTTGGATCCGTTAGGTCACAATAAATCCTTCTCAGACCTTTTAAGCTTGTAGCTTATTGCCTGTGTAGACTGCAGTAATGCCCAAGGGGGTGTTACAGTTTATCCTTCTGTGTAACTGCCATAGCCAAGCATCAAAATAATTTCCAAAGCCATGTGAAGTTTTTGTTGGGAATATGTGGGGATGTTTTATAATCAACTTTAAATAGGCTTTGGTAATTCAGTTGCTTATCTTAACTCTTCTGCATATTTTATGTTGTTTTTTTAATATAGTGTTACTTTTGAAACATTGAAATACTACTTGGTTCCGACAACATATTTTGTCATTTTCTTACCTGAATAGGCAACTCCAAAAGCCCAATTGGAAGGCTTTTAAATCTTCCAAGATGTTTTTCCCTAGTCTATCATGTGCAAATCATATATGATGGAGTCAGCAAAAAATTATTAACGGTTTTAAAAAAAAAAAAGGCAACAAGTGGAGCAGGAGATGCATTTTCCCCTCTCTTTGAGAAGACTTGGGTTTGGCTGATAGCGGAATTCTTTTTTCTGTGTAATCAGATGAGAGTATATCACAATAACTGCATGTTAATGCCTGAGGTGAGTCCCATCTGTTAGTGGTGTTAGGCATGTGCAGTACGCTTGGCCTCTAAACGTGTGTACACAGGGAGCAGCACAGGATTTGGAGAAACAAGTGGAGTCTCTGAAGGCAGTTGCTAAAAGAAAGGGAGAAATTCATAGTGCAACACAAGGTTCTCTGCTGACACCTTTTCCAGCTGAAAAAACCCCACTAGTTAAGCATTACCTTTAATAAACTTCAGAAGGTAGCGGGTAGGTTTTGGTTTCCACGAACTCTAGAGAACACCTTCTTTCTGTACAGGATCATCTATTGTATATGGTTGTTATCAGGCTGTTTATTATGGATTTTCTTTACACTGTGTCACCTTGTGCTGAGGTAGGGAATAATTTTAAGTAGCAATCTGAATTGATTAGGAGAAAATTCTGGGCTTGTATTGCAGGAAGTAGGCTTTGTGGTAGTAAGTGTATAGTCAGTGCTGATTTTATTTATTTGTTTAAAATATTCTTGTCATTGTCACTTTAACCCCAGCTGTGGATCTGGCATGGTATATACTTGTACACTTGAGTCTCCATTGCTTTTCTCCTGTTAGAGGCTGTAAAGGAGGGAGCATCCTGAGAAGACAACTTCTCCAGGTCTCATTTCCATCCTAGTTAGAATGAAGGAACTGCTGATGCAATGTGATATTTGGGTTTGGATAATTTATGTGAATGAGCTCTCTTTCAGATCCAAACTCCTATAGCCTTCTGCCCAGTGTTTGGTTTTCCCCTTTCACTGACTGCTAAGTATTCCTGTGGTTGCCACCTGTGCAACTGTTTCAACAATTCACAAAATTGTTTAAGTAATTGCACATCTGTAGGGACAGAAGAATATTGAAGTTGAGAGCCATTTTTCAGATTTCAGAGTTTTTGCTTCATAAGGTGAATGCAGATTGTAGGTTCCTTCCATTTATGTCTATGGATTTTAAAAAGTAACAGCTGACACTCCTCTATACAATGCTTGTGTTCAGAACATTAATGTGGTTGAATGACTATCAGAAATGTGCCCTTGTTTAAGGCTTGGAAACAAGCTTCATAAATATGAACTATTTGTGCATATTCAAAACTGTATTCAATGGATGTAACCAAATACCTCTTGCTGTAATTACTCTCTGAAACACTGCCCTTGCACTAAGTCATCGTTACGTGTCCTAGCAAATGCATTAGGAAGAATAACGCTTGCATAAAGAACTAAATACATCCCAACAGCAAACCTGTTAAGACAAAAGAAACCATCTTTCTGCTGTTCTGATGGGGGGGTGCATGTGAGAGGGATTAGGGTGGTTGACTTTATTTCCTGGAAATGAATAGCATACATTTTTCAGTGCATAAAACGGATATTACTCAGTTTGTGACCTGCTTCCTAGTAAAAGTGACTTGAAGCGGGGATTGGTTTAAATCTGTTGCCTGCATTCCTGACATACATTATTGTGTGATGCTATCTTGTCGCAGAGGCATGCAATGTGCCATGATGTATAAATAACCCTGTGTGTCAAAGGTAATTTGACACAATGTGCCAAATATTTAATGAAGCACTGGGTCCTGTCCTGGGTACCTGGTGTATATTTGGGAGTAGGTATCTGAGCTGAAACTGCAGGAGAGGGGTGATGAGTAATGTAATACTCCCCAGCACATACTGCAGAGCTACTCTGTACGGTACAGTAAGACACAACCAGCGCTACAGGTCAGCCACATCTTATTTGTAACTTTGATGCTTAAATAAGTGAACAGGAAAACAGGTTAATGTGCACTAGGCCAACCTGCTCTGTGCATGTTGTGGGGAAAAAATTGCCTTTATTATCCTCTGTGGAGTAATTTTAATGAATACTTCACATATCAGTTTTCAAGATAAATATAGAATAGCATACAGAGAGGAACAGCTTTATTCCTTCTGGAGCACCACTTCTCCCCTGGAGGTGGACTCAGCAGGATGCTGACCTCGGGCAGTTCAGCACGCTTTGTGCCTCAGCACAGAGTTAAGGTATCCCGGGGCTGACGCAGTCCTGCAAGGGAGATGGCTTTGAGAGATGCGAAGCAGCAGGTGCTGGCACGGGAAGGAGGAGCTGTGCTGCGCTCCGGCAGCTTGGCAGAGGCGTGGGTGTGGGTGGCAGGGGTGGATGCTGGTCCCTCGCTCAGGGAGAAGGTTTCTGTCTGGGTTTCCTTCTGATCTGGGAATGAAGCTCCACAATGGGGAGTTTACAAGGTCTTTATCTTACATTTGCCTATGCAAAACAGCAAAGGGCAGGGTTATTTTGTTTTCCTCTCCATTTTCTTTTTACTAAGAAAGGACTTGTGATTGTTTCCCAAATGCATGCATGTAGAGGGCTCCAGCAGTATTTCTAATCCTTTTTCATGGCAAATGCAGAAGCTTGATAATATCTTAAGGCCTTCTTTATGAATGCATTAAAATACATACCACTGAACCTGTATATAGCTACTTCTTTAGCTACTGCCTGAATTGATGAATGGATTGATGTTATTAGTAACTTGTGTGTAGAAGCACCTTCAAGAGTCAAAATGCTTGTCTTCCATTTATTTCATGCTTATCATGCATTAATACAGAACAAAAGAAATTACACAGCTATTTCAGAGCAAGGTGAGACATTTTTGTGTGTTGTTCAAAACACTTTCCTCTCACAAAGTTAAGTCCAAGATTCAACCTAACATTCCATAAAACACATAAATTACTTAACAGTGTATTTGGCAGAGTTTCTTGCCTCAGCTTTTTCTAACGGAGCGTTTGTATGTATCCTTCGTATGGTCAGGTAAAGCAGGTAGTTCTACAAAGCAATGTCAATAGGAAACTCTTTTACCCTTTGATGTAAAGCTTTGTGGGTTCTTTGACAAGTAAAACATTCAACAGGACATAGCTGACCCAGAACTTAATAGGATACATGCTCCTAAGGTGATCTGGCTTGTTTGAAATCTCAAGCTAATATAACTACAAACACTGGCTTCTGGAAAATAGCTGTATCATTATTTAAGTGTCATTTTTAGTTCACTGATTTCTAAGATAAATAAAGGAATGGCATATATAGTATAGCAGGTCTGCATTTGCATACACGTCTTAATTTAGAAGTAAGTATCAATGTGGATTGATACATCATAGTTTTTCACTCTACTAGTTCTAGTGCGCAAAGAGGTTGTGAACCACTACTTTTCAGTTTTATTTGCTCTACTGAAGTAACATACAGACAAGCAAAGAATGGCAAGGCTTGCCTTGTCTGTCTGCCAAATCGGCTGTCATGGAGCCAATATGCTAACCCACATGCAAAGTTTATTGCAAATGTGTGTGAGAGAGAATTGTTGGTACTTCTGCAGAGTAGAAAGCAAACTTGCTTCGTTACTTTTGTCTGACTTTCCTCCTAGGTATCAGTGGGCTCTGTAAGGTTGTGATCGGTGCTTCTGATGAGTTTGTGGAAGTCTTTGTGATATTTATTTTTAATGACTGCTTCTCTAATGAGAAAAATACACCCTTGTCATACTAAGAAGCAGCTCGTGTTTTGAATCCACATTTTCTACTTTCCTTAAGGGTTATGTCTGTTGTCTAATATTTTGCTGGGATGATATGCCACATGCAGGGCTGAAATTAATGTGTTTTTTAATTTTAGAGGAGGAAGTGAAGCCAAACAGTGTTTTCTTCCTTTGGCTGATGATTCCATTATGATTTTAATGATTATTCTGCTTTCTTGGGGGGAGATACGCAGAAGAGAGAGCTTTTTCTCTTTTCTACCAGTTCTGGGGAATTTAAAATGAAAACTAAGTGATTGTTCTGGACCCACTCATTAGAAAACTAGTATTGACAACATAAGTATTACCTCTCACAATTAGAATTAAGCAAAAAAGTCAACACTTACATTAATTATTTATTTACCTTATAGGCCTGTATTCACATGAATAGTCTCTGTCAAGTGTATCTGCAGTCACCTTTGTATTTTTTAGAAATGGGATCCTAATTTCTAATATTTCTCACCTGATACATGTTAATCTTAAATAGAATATTAACGGTCATTATCCTGTGTGAAGAGTTTCATATCTTGTGGTGTGTTGGTTTTTTCTCTTTTAAGACTTCTTAAACTTCATTTGCAATGTTCTGTCTTTTTCCATAGTTACAGATTGGCAGGAGGGGGGAGATAAGAAGAAATTACCTTTATTTTCAAATTGGTGGTTGAGCACTGACGTTCCCAAATACGTGCTTAGTCATGTGCTGTGATGCTGATGAGTTTCGCTTGGCACGCCCCAGCAGATGCAGTCCCTCCCCTGTTTTCAGCAGAGCCATCTTCTCTGTGGTGCAACAGTAGATGACTGGATTTGTTTTACAGCAGTGACACAGTGTAATGATAACCTTGCCAGTGCTAAGGGGAGGTGGAAACAGCTGAACTTTTTGCTTGTATAGCATGTTTAAAAATTTCGCTCAAGGTATTGTGACTTGAAGGTCAGTGTCGCTTACAAAACTGTAGTGAACTTCTGTAAGAAAGTGGCAGTGGCACTGAGACTCGAGCCAAAGGTTCTTTTTTCTTCCACCAAAATTGTACTTTAGTTGCTCATTCAGTTTTTTTGCCTTCACCTGTTTTTTCTCTCCTCTAAGCCTATATTCTAGATTATGTTCCTACCACTTTTGATTAAAATTCCGGCAGTAAAATTTTCAGCTTTAAGCTCTGAGATGTGCTGGTGGGCAACCTCATAGGGATCAGAATAATAGGGTGTAGGCAAGAACATAGAGAAGACCATTTGGGAAGTCCTGTGGTAATTGTGTTGGTAAGCGTTGCTAATAATCTGGGTTTTCTGTCTGGGAAATATAAGCATGTTTGATTTATTGTACTTCTAACACATGAAGGATCTGTGCCTATAAGGTTACAGCAGTCTGTCAGAGCCTGGATGGGCTCTGCTCGGAGAAGGTAGCGCCTGCGAGCACAGTGCACTTCCTCTGCCTGCCCGGGCGTTTTGTAGAAGTGGAGTGATGTTAGCAGTGGCTGCGCTGAACGTCCGTGATCCGTGCCCCTGCCCGTGGGGCGTATGCCTTAAGCAGATTTGCCAGTCTGACCTTTTAACCCGATGAGAATTAATAAGACCTCTGCCAGAGCACTATGAGACATGGTTGCTCTGGAGCAGCCCTGCCGTGAGGTAGAAGGAGTAATCAAGTACAAATGCAGCTGCCCCAACTGCAGGAAGATGGGCTGTGAGGGGCCTGTGCAGAGCTGTCAGCTTCTGCCTTTAGAAAGGAAAGGTGCTCTCTGCCTGATGTTGCACTGACCCGTTTAGGGTATGGTCCGAACTGAAAATGCCAAGGTGAATTGTTCACGTGTTGCTGTACGCTGCCTGCTGAGATGCTTTGGAGAAATATGCTCTGTAAAAGTTGATTCATAATTAGTTGATACACTGAATATTAGGAATCCAATGAAGTGCTGTCTTCTGCGCCCTTTTCTAGTAATCTCTCTTGGACTCAATTTATATAGTTAAAGAGGTGTTTCACGTGCACATCCTACGGGCCACAACAGGAGAGACTGTAGTGGCCACTCATGTAACTCAATATTTGCAATTTACAACTCTAAAATTTTTTTAGTCTCATTCTTTTATGCAAACATAAGACATCTTTTGTTGCAGTGAAAAATAAAGCTACTTGAAGCTTTCTGGGATTGACATGGTAGGATTTTAGGACTAAACTGTTCTGGGTGTCATTGTATTGCTGCATTAGGGCATCTGGTAAGCAAACATGTCATTGCTAAGGCTTCTGAATTTTTCTCAGTGTGCTTGTGTTGCTCCCCCAGAGGCAGCACGCTGGTCACGTCCACTGGCAGTGGTCAGCAAGAGGCCCGGCTATATGTCGTGGGGTGAGGAGGACTTTGGATCATGGAGCACAGATAAACCATCATATGAAATACAACAAAAGAGCTTTTCATGAAAGGCTCCAAATCATTAGTGGCAGCAGGAGCCCTGGGTTATGTGCTCACAAACCAAATCACTGTAATATATTTGATGTGTATGTGTGTGATTTTAAATGTGGCGGTTTAAGGTAGCAGGTTAACATGGCTAAAAAGGAGCCCATTTTTCCTGGATGCAGGCAATGATATGTCTGATGCACCTCCTTTGAAAGGAATTGCCTGAAGTTGATAGCATCAATGAAGGAGTCAAGCTCAGTCTAGCTTTGATAGAAGCACGAGGTCTGACAGCTTCTCATCCTGCCTAGCTGCACCAGGCACCAGAAATGCCACCAAAGAGGCATTGATGTTCAAAGCCTTCACTATGATAATCTGTGCTACACACAGGGGAGGTTCTGGAGTATTTGAATTTAATGTATTTCATAGTGATCTGCGCTTGGCAGGAATGAGGGCAGGGGTAAAAACTCCCACGTTGTACCTTAACGAAGTGGACTGATTCTGTGACTGTTGCAGTCACTTCCCGGCTCCCTTTCATAAGGATTTCTGATCTAGAAGAGCATTACGGAAATCTTTAGACTGGCATAAAAGCTTTTTTCATACTGCTCTGCTTTTTAGTTTTTTTTTCTTTATTTTTTTCCTTTGGCTATTGGTTTAAGAGTTTTCTTTTAAGTAGCATCTGGCTGTAGTGTGACTTGCATGCAAAAGGAAGCACTGTTCCATGAAAATTTTGCTTCCAGAGCTGATAATTCCCTTTAAACTTGTTCTATACTACTTCCTCTCCAGATTATTTCATTTCAGGTTTAGTTTGTATGTTGACTCACTTTTTTTTTTGTGTGTGTGTTGGGTTTTTTTGTTTTAGATTTTTTGTTTTGTTTTGAGGGGGGTGAGTTCATACTATGCAAATTCTATCCATTTGGACCTGGTGTGCCAACTGTTCAGAACTGGTATATGCCTTTTTTCTTCTTGTTTTTCCTTATCTTCATGCAGTAACTGAACAATACCTGAAACTCAATTGTGATCACATGCCTGTGGGTGCAGCATGTACTGAAGGACCTGTTTTTAATGTCAGCTCAAAACTGAAAGGGGAAATACTGCATCATACTTCAACTTTTACTTCAGAAAATATCATTGCTTTTCTTTGCTTTATGCAGTTTATCGCTTGCTCATTCTTTTTGGTAATCCAAGTAGCAGTTCCAAGCAACTGTTTTGGGGAGAAAAAATAAAAATATTCACGTATTTATTTTTTTTTTTAAAAAAGAAGGTGCAAGTCCCAGCTGGAAAGAAAAGCTGAGAAGCAAAAAGCGTCCAACAGTACCTCTAAAGTTATTTTTTCTTTTCTCTCCCTCCACCCCGGTACTTTAGAAAGCTGAAAGGTACTACATGATCTTTAGAGGTGTTTCTGCCAATTTGGGTTTTCTTTACAGCAGAGTAGTGGGTGGTGTTGTGTGGAGGTCCTTCAGCTGCTCATCCCTAACCAGCATCTTTCATTGTGCTGTGATGGAGGCAATGGCTGAATTTGGTCTGGTCCAAAGACAGATCTGCCCTCCTCTGCCTGCGCCTGTCTGTCACCAGCCACCTCTGTGCTGATGCCTAGGCCCGGTATGGCAACGGCAGAGCGAGATGCCAAATGCAGATCACTGCAGTCTGCAATGAAATGGCTAGGACAGTGCAACGCAAGTAAAGGCTAGCTCTGTGCTGTTTTCGTGGCTTTATGAACACTTGGAGCCCCATGGAGTGAGCTCCAAGGATGTCTTTTGAAAGATGCTGCAACAAAGTGTATGCTGTTTTGTGCGTACAGCTCTTAGGACACTGGTTGAGTTAGTGCTTAATCACTATAGTAATACATCCACTGTATTCATCATTAGCTAATTCTTTAGTAAACTAAAGCTTGATAACTGGAGTATAGATAAAGATCTGGTTGCACATTTCAGAGAAATAAAAGCAATACTTTTTACCTGTATGCAGAAAAGGGGGAGAAGTCCAAGCCAATATAAGGTCTTGGGCTCAGTAACGAAACTTTTTTTAAACCGTATTTGTAAAGTGGAGAACTTAACAATATGTCTTTTGTGAATAGCTTACATCCAGGAATTTTTCTCTCCATCCTTTTTCTGATGGTTGATTCTCTCTCTATAAGCTGGGGGATATTAGAATTGTTTGAATTGTATATGAAGGAACTGTCATAACGAAATACATCGTCATGTCTTCAGTTGGCTTGCTTTTAGGTAAGCACATTTGATGAATGGAATTTGGGTTTTCTTCTGATCAGAAGTTGAGGAAAAAATGTTCAGTATACAGTTCCCGTTCCCCAGTTCCTGCTCTTCGCAGAGCAGGCACAGCGAGGGAGGAGCACGGCGCTCGGAGGGTCTGGCTGCGCGGGCTCGGCCTTGGGGACCACGCAGGGCCCGTGGGCAGCCCACAGCAGCTGGGGCGAGGGTGCAGCCACCCCACGCCCTCCCTAGAGCAGCCTGGGGCGCTGGCAGCACCAAGGCATGGGCCAGTGGGCATCCAGCTGCCTGTCAGCGGCTGGGCTGTGTTAAAGCACAACTGATTTGACCCAAGATGTTTCTATAAACTACTTTCCTTCCAAAATCGTTGTTTTCTCTAACAAAGCTAGCTCTAGTCAGACCTTACGTACCAGGCTCTCTGCAAACCCAGAACCAGTTAATCCTTTCTTTCTCTGAAAATTACAAACTGAGGGCTGTGGCACCAGAGCAGCTTTAGCTCTGTCTTCCTGTAGCTGTAGGAAGGGGAAGAAATGTGATGCCTTTAATCTACTCTGGTACTGCAAACATTATTCTCAAATAAGCAACATGTAATCACCACATGGCATCGTTTCAGGATCCCAAAACAGCTGTAGCTGTTACATGTAACCTCATGGTAATATATGGGAATGAAATAGTAACACTGCCTTAAAACTTTATGGATATGTCTTAACATACCTGCAATGTTTCTGTACTTGCACATGCTCAGCTCTTTAGAAGCACTGTTAATGTTGACTTTCAGATATGTACGTGTTAATGTTGGCCATAGTCTCCTACAGATGCATTCTTTTATTAAGAAATTTTGGATCTTCTATACAGTAAAGCATTAGGACTAGATGACAGTGAGAAACTAACTTTTTAGAAAAAATTGACATTGTTCTTTGTTTTGGCACTTCAGAAGTGCCTGCGTTCCTACAGTGTCTGCCCACTTACATGCAGTGAAGTACAGGTACAGGGAAAAATAAATCTTCCAAATGAAAAAATGATTAATGAAGAGCCTGATGATAGCATCTTCTATGTATTTAAGTTTAGGTCATTCTGCTTGGGAGGTGTTTGGAAGCAAATGGCCAGTGTTGCATAAAGACTTTAATATGTGAAGGTGCGTCTACTGCTGACCTTCAATATTGTTGACAGGACTAACACAGAGGATGTAAACCTCAGGCTTTTGGAACCAGGCTATGTGATGAACAATTACTATTTAGAATTGCTTTTTTTGATGTTTCATGTTTTCTAGTAAACTTTTCTGTGCTGGAGAAGATGAATCATAATTTAATTCTGACTGTATCTCAGCTTGCCTTGTGAAAACAGTGATGCATTTGTCATCTCTCCTATTGGTTAATGATGTTCTGCCCTCAGAGGTGTTTTTTTTTTGAAGGGGCTGCTTCCTAACATTTTATTCCCACTGTTAACTTTTTTTTTTCTGGTGGATTTCCCAAAAATAATGTTTCAAGATGTATTTTGTTGTTTGAGAGGATTTTTTTCTGCAGCAGAAATGGATAATGTTTTTCTAACTCTCTTGGAATCTTTATTTGGGTTTTTTATACTTTGTTTTTCTTCATTTTTTGGGAAGTCAAGGCTGAGAGAGGGTAGAAATTGTCCTGTGCATTTTCTTCCAAAAATACTGTTTCTACTTTCGGAAGCAATGTCTTTTCTAGTCTCTTCTGGTAACTATGGGTCCAGTTTACAGGGACAAAAAAAGAAAACAGACATAAAGCAATCCCTTTTTTTTTTTTTTTCTGTCTTCTCGTGTAAATGTTCCCTGGAGCAGAGTTTGGTTTTCCACCACCCTCTGGCTGACTTGTCTGGGTGAAGCTTCGCAGTTCCCCACTGTCGTTCAGTGGCTGGTATTCAGTGGTGAACTGATATTAACCAAGGAACCTATCATTCACAACTCAAAACTGCTTTTGGGTGTTTTTTTGATTCTTTTTCTCTTTCTTTAACTTATTTGTGATTCCCATGGATTTCAGTGTGCCTGATAACATTAATACCCCAATAAGCTGCAGGATTTAATACAAGCTGTTAGCTTGTATTAAAAAAAAATTATAACAATGGAATGTGTTGATTCCTAAAAGCGTGTGTGTATACATATGAAAATATTGCCCAGAATGTTTTATTTCTTTGATGATTGGCAGTGCAATACTGTCTGTGTTTTCAGTGGATTAATCCTGGTTACTGATCTGGAAGTCTGATGTCTACAGATGAGGGCAGCTCTGCCAAATGAATTATCGTGGCCTGGAGCCCTCAGGGTCTTGCAGCCGTTGTGCTGACTGTTTCTTCCTCCTGTTCAGCTCTTGGGTAATTGCCGCAGCCCCAGTAATGGGAGGGAAGCTTACTGGAGAGGACATACAACCAGAGATCCACACTTGGAAAGGCAATCTGAAACATACTCCGGAGAGCTTTTGGCATGCATTCTGTGAAAGCTGACATTGGTGCTGTTCTTTTTCTTCCCCCAAGACAAATCCTGGGCAACTTGCTTCAGCCCAGCCATAGTTCATATTTTTGCTTAAAAAACCCTAACAAACATTAATTTGCTTTCTCACATAAATCCTGAGGGGAAAGAAAAGATGGTCTTATCTTGGTATCCACTGTTCTCTGGTCCCTCACTGCAAGGCACTTTCTGGTGTCTCCAGCTGATGGCTTTGGGCAGTTCTCAGGTTGAGTAGCAGCAGTGCTGCTCACCTTTCTCTGCTCTGTAGCCCCTCTGGGTCAGGACTGGCCACAGTAAGGGGACAGGCTGTATCTGGGCATAGGGTGATTCCCAGCTGGAGAGAGTGGGAAGGCACCGAGACTGGTGGTCCTCTTTGCCCCGTGCTCCCTGCTGGGGGCCACCAGCTGCCTAGAAATGTGGCGGCACCTCCTCGGGCACTGCCAGAGGCCTTGGCAGTCTTGTGTTGCTGTGTCAGGTCATAGTCTATCTCACTGCCCCATCCTTCTGGATTATCCCTCTTCTCAAAGTGGCACAAACCAACGTTATTTCCATGATTGCTGACTAAGAGAGTCTGCTTTTTCCTGGTTCGTACATTTGTTCTTTTTTTCATTATGTATTTACCTCCATAATTATGTCCCCATCATACAAAGGGAAAGTTGTACTAGAGTAACCGCTGCTGCTGAATGTGGCTCGCTTTTGTTGGCATAGATGCATCTATACCAGGGGGTTTGCTGACATAGCTCTGTCAGCTAGTGGGTATGCATTTTTTCATGCTCCTCACATACACAGCTGTGCCATCTAAATTTTCCCTGTGACCTGGGGGTGAGGAGCAGAGAGGAGGACACAGGGCTGTGAGAGGGAGTGGGATGTCAAAGCTCCCGCCGGCAACTGGGCAGGAGTGGTGCTGGAGCTTCCTCTGCATCCTCCTCTCGTGTCATCTGCCCCTGCTCGATGTGCCTGGTCCTGCTGCCTCCCTGCTGGATGTGATTTTGGTAAAGGTAAATAGGAATTTGTCTGGCCCAATATCCTAACATTCTATTAAAAATAGAAAATATTGTGCTGATTGAAAAACAACCAACCTACTGCCTGTTCTGTGATCCGCTTTTATATCTCAGCTGCTTCACTGGCCTGAGCTTGAAATTGCGTCACTATAAGAAAAGAAAGAGCTTAAAGTTTGTCTTTTTAATTGTTTTCACTGACAATATTTTCATAACATCTTTCTTACTTAAATAACAGGTACCTTTTCTTAAGAGGTACACTTACTTTCTGGCTGATGTTATCCTTATGGTATACTTTTTTCCTTTGCTCTTGTGATCCCAACCTAGGAAAAAATCAGCATAAACTTTCTACTGTTGCTTATATTATGCTTCTAATCTACTACAACAGAGCTGGTAAAGGTTCTTTCTTGTAACCAGTCTAAACGAGTCAGGTTTTAATATCTTGTTTATGTATAACATTAACCCCTAATGACTGTGGCTTAATCATCTACAGTTAGCTTTGAAGATGTAGACTATATGGAAACGTGTGACCTTGTAATAGAGCTTTTGGCACCCCTGTTAGAAATAATAATAATTTCTAAATGCTCACTGTAACCGGCACAGAATAATAATTGGGCTGGAGACATTTTTCCTCAAAACCATTGGACTTAAAGGTTTAGAGTTACAATTTCCAGCAGTATAGGTACAACACCATTGCTTTAAAGAAAATAAAATTTCTTTTTTTTTTAATTCACTCTTCAGAAATGCATCAGTATTTCTGATCAGTATTTTTGATGAGTAGTTTAGGTATATGCTGCATACAGATGCCTGGAAAACCATGCGTTATCATTACTTTGAAATACTTGGGCCTGTGCTTTGCAAATTGAGCATCTGGGGGTTTTAGTGATGCTCACAGGACAGGACTCCCTGAGCAGGGGGCAGAATGGCGTGAACCCTGTGATTGCCAGTTTTCTGTGTTATCTGAAATCCGGGTTGCAAGTGTGGCTGTATGGCAAAGCTAGTGCGGCGTGGCTTGGGCACACCAGCGGCTGTGGCAGGGGCAGACATCTGAGCCTCCATCTCTGGGATTATGCATGTGGACCCCTGGGCAGCATCCCATGCTTTGCTCTTGCCAACATTGTAGGTTTGCATGAATGGAGACATATGCAAGGTGCTGGCTTATGTGGTTGATCTCATTTTACTGTCAGTGTCTTAGTGTATTCCCACAGTAAAACTGGAAAGCTCAGACCAGTAACATGAAGAAACGAACTGGACTATTTTTAAAGCCTTCAGCTTTAAAATGTGTGGAATGCAACTTTGTGTGGCAGATAAAATCCTACAGATAGGTCATTTTATTTTATGCTACCTGTGAATATTTCTAAAATATTCACTGCAAAGTATTAGTGTACTTGTGCACATGCTTCCAGCTATATTTTATTGTGGGATGATTCCAGATGTAGCAGGTTAAATCGGCACAGCAGCACTTGTTGGAAGGCTTATGTTTGAAATGTCTCATATAACTTCAGCAAAACAAGCTGATAGCGTGTACGGTAACCTTGTAAGTTCATAGGCACAGAGTGTCTCAGTAGGAACTGTTTTGAATTCCATACTTGGCCTGAAAAGTTATTTTGCAGGAGTTCTGTGGAAGTCAGCTTTTTATAAAAATACAGAAAAGTAATCTGGCTGTTTTATAAAGAGAGTCTGTTTGCGAGGCTTTGTTCAGAAGCAATTTCTGTTCGTTGATGTTAGGATTGTACATCGTAAGAAATGTGTTTTCTATTTGTCACCAATAGAAAACAAGTATTTTAGGCAAATGTACTTTTGTGTTTTTAAAATAGTTTTATAAGCAAAGCAAGGGAAAGCTTCAGCTGTTACCAGAATCACATTTAAAAATTTTTTTTTACTTTTATGTCAGCTCTAGGAAAACATGCAAAGAAACCAAACCACCAAAAACCTGTTTCCTCCAGATAGAAATATTTCTATATTTAAAATGGTCATAATAAAAACAAAGTGCCTAATGCGAGTAGAAACTCAGCTGAAGAACCTAGAAGGTCCTGTAACACAGTCTCACTTGCTAATTTCAATTATTGTAATGGTAACGAGACTTTAGGCAGTTACGTCAGGGAAGAGACAGCAGAAATACTGTAGTTTTTACTGATGATGAGGAAGGGCCACAGTGAATGGTTACTACGGATGCTGCAGAATCCAGCCTTTCGTTTCTGTTGATGTTTCCAACCTTAAGCAAACAATAAATGTATTGTATCCTGCATGCCAGTCTAAAGTCTTAATAAAAGAACTTATTCTCGGTAAACATGGCAGAATTAGGGCTATATTGAAAATGGAATCAGGATTAGTGGTATTGAAATGTGAGGAATTTAATTCTTTTCCAATCTCCCTGAGGAACATGTTCTCAAATATTAGAAACAGAGCATTAAGGGACTAAGGAAGTACTTAATTGCGGCAAGTTTGAATTAAAATTAGGGTTGTTCTCTCTCCAGCGGGACAACTAAGCCAAAAAAGGCTTTTGAGTATACTACCTCAAAACACTGCTGATGAGCAATTCACATGGTACTGCTGTCAAAAAGTTAAGTTATTTTCATTTAATGACTCCTATATGTCAACTTTATTGCTTGCTGTATTATGCTGAAAGACTTCATGTGCAGACATGAACCAGCTCCATACATCCATTTAACTAGTGATAATTAGTGGAATTACCCTGACAGTAGAGGCGTGTTTTTCACTATTCTCAAAATTGTCTACAGTAACAGAGCTTGTTTCACTGACAGGAAATATCAGCCAAGACTGCAGGCATCTGCTTTCATATTAATGCATTTGTATGTGCACCATTGCTTTAATTTCTACTTTTTCTCTGTCCCTTTTCCATTGCTTTCCTTTGTTGTAATAAGATCTTCACTTTCTCCTTGGGTAGCCACCAGGCACGAATAGTACTTCTCAGATTTTCTGATTTGACATTCCTGTTTGCACCCAACTGGATGCAGAAAGGAAGTTGGGCTGACTTAGTAGAGTAGAAGGGATCATAAAAATGCAACCTTCTTCCCAGTGTCTGCATTTTGTGTCTGGGAGCCCTCCAGAGACTTCTGTAATACCACAGGAAGGTGCGTGGAAGGCCAAATACTTGTGTGTGCTTAATACATCATGTGTGGGACCTAAAATGACAGTTCTTGTGAGCTGTGAATCTAACCCATGGATGCTCCAGTTCTGACTTAAAAGAACTGTTTGTCCAGGCTATTTCCTGCTCTCTAATTCTCTTTCTTTCTGTGGCCCAAATTTTTATTGGGATTTGTAGCACTTAAGTAAAGTTACAAATAAACTTAATTGTATTTTTAGATTGTGTTTTCAGAGGAAGTTCAATGGTTGCTTTGAAAAGTGTAGTTTGCAGTTTCAGTGTCAATGCTCACCTTGATGAGACTTTCAGATCTGTATTTCATCCCTAGAGTGATCTATATGATGAAGGAAGAAAAAGGGTAAATTATAATACTCTAAGAACTCAAGTATTTCCCCAAACACTGGGTTTTCTTCCACTACAGGTAAGCAGTTTATGCTTTGCCTCTGAAGTCTTTGAGACAGTTATAGAAAAGGAAACTTTAATTATAGTTAAGAATGACTCTGAACTTCTTGTCCTTATTGCATTGTTTCTAGTACAATTATGTACAGTTATGTACAATACTGCAGTGAAATATTAGTGACTCCTCAGAGAAAAAAGCATACTTTTCCATGAACCTCATATACTTAGAGCACCATCTTGCTCTCTGTCATCTGTCAACACAGTGTTCATGCCAAAAAAAGACAAAAATGTGGTGTTTCCAGCAAGCCAGAAACCCCAGTAATCAGAGTCTCCTGTCTCATCCTGCCTTTCTGACCACAAAATGTGGCTTTTTTGGAGAACATGACCTCTGACACAGCGAGGAGAAATGCTTCACTGGTGAGAAAATGTCTCTGCTGAGATACCACTCCACAGCTTTTCAGTGTGGACAAGATGGGAGTGTTTTGGAAGTTCATGAGCAGAAAATTTTGTGCCCAGAAAGAATGGTCTCAGTCCTGGCTTTGTGGTGTTGGAGGAGAGAAGTTTTAAGGCTGGGGAGCATGTCCTGGCTGTCCTTCCCAGCTGCTCTCTTCCCTAGTGGAAAGGTGGAGGAAGCCCAGGCCTGCTGTGTGTTTTTGTGGGTGTGCATGCATGTGCAACACCTACTTCTGCTGGTTTGCATCACACTAAAAAAGTTTTCCCCCCCTTCCCTTTGCTTGCAGTAGCTCCTGCCGACCATCTCTTCTGTCTTCTCACTGTTATCGGCTCTGGCACATGCTGCTTTTCTTCCTTGGTTGGTTAAGATATGGCTCTATTCTTTGAGCTTTTATCTTCCTCCCTTCCTTGCTGGATGGAAACAGCTGAGGCTATAAAAAAATCTCTGTGAGCAGAAAAGATAGTAAATTAAAGAGCTTGGGATCAGACTCACTTATCAATTATGCCAGAATTAACTTTTAAAGATATTTGTGTTATATGAACATGATAACAGTCTTGTGGTGAGCTAAGGAAAACAATGGAGAGGAAGTATTGTTTTATAGCTATTAGGTCGGTCAAAGTCTTTGATAGCACTGAGGCAATAGCGATGTGAGTTTATAGTGATTAAGGAAACATAATCTGGCTGCCACTCCCTTATCTGAAATGTCCAAAGTGGAATGTTTCACTGACACTTCCCCATTCACCAAGAAGCTATTCATAATTATTTGGAGAGGGAAAAAAAAATGCTTTGGCTTTTCTATGATAAAAAAATATCTCAGGCAGGTATGGAAGCCGGGTAAAGTAAATGTTTATCCTTTATTTTAATTATTTTTTTCAATGGGTCTCGAATCCTGGGGTGCCTATATATCAAGCTGTTTAAGCTGTATTGTAGCATCTTAAATTGCGCTGTTGCTATCTTTAGTTGCCCGGCGTTGCCTTCCCCTTGTAATAGCTCTCATGTGTAAAGCTTAAGCCCAGCATACATCAGCCTCTCTGCATGGCAGTCCCCTATCTTTCCTCTTCCCGTAGGAACTTCTGGATCTATTGGCTGGTTTTAGACTGACCCAAAAACTGCTCTGTAGCTCTGTGTTCCCAAAGCCGGGGCTGGTGATGGTCGTGCTGGGCCCTCCTTGCACCTGCCCTGAGGCAGCCAAGGTGGCTGGGCTCCCTCCTGCCAGCATGCAGTTGTTGGAGGGGTCTGCTCATTAATCATTGTGGACTTGAACCTGGAAACGTGCTGGATGTCCTCAACTCGTTTTGAGTCAATGGGAGTTCACGGCACTCAGTTTCTTGAAAAATTAGACCTTGTGGAAGTTGGGGCATATTAAATGTTTGTGCTTGTACTTCACAAAGCCACAAAGGTCTTCAGAGAAGGGCATGGAGCGTACTATAAATGAAGTATTCAGAGGGGAAAACAAAAATTTCCTGACTTATTCTTGGCACCAAATATTTAATCATGACATTTGGTCTAAGAAAATGTACAAACCTCATCATTGCCAATTTATTTTACCCACAAACCAACAACAGACTGATGATGTGCACACAAAGGTTATTTATTTTGAGTGTAGCCAGGGAATGTGAGTATTCCAAATGCTTCCTTATATCTCCCCATGGGATCTCTTTAATAAGTTGCATAATATTTTTCTGTATCAGAGGATTGTAAGATAGACATGGCAGGTCTCTTCTTTACTTAAATACACTGGTTATGTTTTCTCTTTTCTTCTTTGAAAGAAATGCAAGCAGAGAGTGAATAGTTTGTGAACAGTGTTAAATTAAAAAGCATAACTTCAAAGGCCTTTCTAACAATTTATTCTAGAACTATCAGCCAACAGATGATGTTCCAAGCAAAATAACTAATTATGTGGGAGGTTAGGCAAGCATTGATTTAGTTTGATTTCTTGGACTGGTAGATAATTCTTTAATAGCAAGAAAAAGAATATATTACTTAAATCTCTGGACTTGAGTCCAGGTAGGCCTTCTTCTGAGGACAAGCTTATATATAACCTGTAACAACTTTCTTGGAAAATGTGAAAGCCACTTGGATATTTTCTGTGGACCTTGGCTGACTCTGAGACGCTCCCCATTAGAGAGTGAGAGCAAGGTTAAAGAAGGATAAGGGAGTGCCACAATTAAAGTATTTTAGTTCTTGCAAACTTATGCTAATTTAGAATAGCATTGCTCTTACAGAATGGAAGGGTATTTATCTGGAATATCAGGCACAGTTTGACAGTGATCATGTTACTAGGAAAAGCCAATGGGGCTTAGTGAGCCAAACATTATTACTTTATATCATCAGCACATGACAAGGTAAGATTCCAAACACATAACTTCAGCATTTAACATGTGGAGACATGGAGATAGAATTCCTTTCTATGCACTAGAACACGGAACCTTTTCTCATCTTGGCTCTCTGTGGTTACTTGTTTTCTGTTTCTTCAGTTCAAGTGTAACTTGTGAGCAGTTCTAGTGTAACGTGACAATGTTCCTGCTTAGCCTGTTCTGTACATTGGCTCATGGCAAATGATTGTGCCAATTCTAAATTGCTCTTGCTCAGCTGCACTCTTGGCCCTAGCTTGTGCAAGGGGGGAGAAAATTCCCTCAAATAGTATTGACTTTTGATTGCAGGTTTCTAAGAATTCTTAAGACCAAAATGTTACCAGACGTGTACTTGCTGTGACATAAATTCTGCTTGGGAAGAGCATCTGGACATTTGGTTTCTCTTCATCTGTTATCTAGCAGTTATTACTGAACAAATTTAAAGAAATCCTCAGGCTCTCAGCGAAACTGGTTGTTTTTGAAGCAGTAGGCTTGAGATCATGGTGGTTTTATTACAATCTTCGTGAATACACGTCACGACAGCACAAGTATGTTATGCTTGCTTGCTTGTAACACTTATCTTGGATGTCACTAAATTTTTGTACCAGGTTATCCAGCCACCGTTTGCCGTGTTTTTATGTTCATATTGGATATATAGTTTGTGGGTTTAATTTTGTTAGGCAGACCCTGCTTTAACATGATGTGTGTTTGTCTTTCCTAGGAATAACATGCTTGGAAATACTTGGTAGTGTTGATCAACTGTACCCCAGCACAAAAGCTCTAGCTTAATCCTTTTCAAACACGTCTCTCGGAACATGGGGGAAAACGATGATGAAAAATACAGTCAAGCTGGCCAGATATTTGAAAACTTTGTACAAGCATCAA
The DNA here is from genome assembly GCA_013400875.1 of Anhinga rufa. Lineage (NCBI taxonomy): Eukaryota > Metazoa > Chordata > Aves > Suliformes > Anhingidae > Anhinga > Anhinga rufa. The sequence continues at coordinate 32,273 of VZTV01063660.1, forward strand.
CGTGCAAAGGTACCATTCAGGCCTTTAATATTCTCACTCGTCAACTTGAATTAGATCCTTTGGACAATAGAAACTTTTACACCAAACTGAAGTCAAGAGTGACCACGTGGAAGGCCAAAGCTTTGTGGAACAAGCTTGATAAAAGAGCAAGTCACAAAGAGTATAAACGTGGAAAATCTTGTGTGAACACTAAGGTAAGTGGCGAAGTTCAGTTTTGGATTTCATAGCTTAAGATATTTTAAACTTGTTTTTCTGCAGAAGCAAGGTTTATACCATCATATGCAATGTGTCCATTCATTTAACCTTCCCTTTAATATACTTTTTTAAACTGGCTGATACCAACTGATTCTGACAAATTTTCAGGTATTTTTGTTCTGCAGGTTTTGTGGAAACACGCGGCATATAAGAGTGGTCCTCAAAGCACCCTGCTTTACAGTCTGCCTCAATCATGGCAGAAGAGTTTTCTGCCCTCTTTAGATATCAGTGTCAATCAGACATGAGATATAAACTCATGAGGCAGTAGGCTTCATTGATTCAAGGCTCACATGAACTACTTGCTTTATTAAACAGGGTTTTGCAAGGTGCAAATCATAGTATATTCAGCAGGCTCCTCAGTTTGCTGCTTGGTGCATGCTGTAAGAGATCAGGGCTGGCCAAATGTGTTTCGATAGCAGTTCCTAAACTATTCTCTGGAAAGTACTGCTTGGAAGTCTGAGGATCTGTCTTTGTCACAGAGACATTGGCTGTAGTTGCTAAACAACGGCAAAAGAAAATCCTGCACTATTTAAGGATCTGAAAAAGCCTGTAACTGCTTTTTCGCAAGCACGATGTGAATGGTTGCTATGTGGCAGTTACTGAAAGAGATGGTCTGCGTTGTGGAAAGGACAGGAAATGTTCTTCTCTTCAGCAGAGCACATAATACCATAGTTTGATAGAGAGAACCACTGAATGTTGGTATAAATATTGTTGATAAAGCTGTACAAAGTACTTTAGCTCATGCCACTTGTTTCATCTAACTATCACAGAATATCTTTAATAGCTCTGTCTCAGAGCAACTCACTTATTTACTGCCAAGTGATAGCTGAAAGTTCCCCCAAGAAGGGTAAGTTTTAAGAAGCTACTTGACTATGTAGAGGTAGAACAGAGAGGAGGAGCACACTGGGGAGTGACTAGACACCAAACTGTGGAGGACGTTTTAATTAAAACTATCACTGCAGTGTTCTTTTATGGACTCAGTAGACAAGCAGTGTTGAAGGTCTCTTTCTTCTTGTTTACATCATTGCATTCAAACTTCTCGAAAGCTCCAGGGAGAAGGACACCGTGTTACCTTCAGCTCATATAGAGGCCTTTTTTTTATTTATTCATTTTTAATCAGCACCTAATGATTATTAACTTTTTCTAAGGCAATAAATGTCCCTACTACAGTTTTCTTTAGAAAATGAAGAGTGCCATTACAGCTATTTGCACTGCTTTCCTGACAGCCTCTGGTTTTCTTCTTTCCTCTTTCCCATTGTCCTGTTTTGACCTGTGCTTCCTTCCTTCCTTTTGTTCTTTTTAAAAGGCCTTGAACATATGTCATTGAGCATCATTGTGATGAAAACAGACAGGAAAGGGAAGGAATGAGAAAGTGTCTGATGAAACAAATTGTAGGAGATATTCCACATACACATATAGCTCCAGGTCCAAATTTCCATCGTTGGTTTGAGGAAGTATTTGCAACACACAAAAGCAGTTTTGAGACCTATGTGAAATAGAAAAATTCAGTCCTCCTCTCTCAAGTGTGACATTACAAAGCCAAGGCCTGGTTCTGCAAAGCTCTTAAAGTGATTAATTTTTATATATGGTGAGAAGACTCATGGAAATCAGTTGGTACATTAAAATACAGCCTGTGTAAAGCTTTACAAGGTTGCTAAGCAGGAGGGTAATCAACACCTTCCGCAGTGTTGAAAGTATGGTTATTACTGCTCTTTAACAGTAAAGATTCAGCAGCATGATGTAAATATTTGCAGAAATGAATGGACTTATCTATGATGCACTTATCATCAAATTGCAAATTAATATAGAATGTATGTGAACAGTGTGTGTATAGATATTCTGTGAAATACTTGTAGATGTCCCTTATGAACTTGGACCATGTCCAGACTGCACTTCACTGTGTCATCACTGATTTAACAAGAGAAACATGAATCTTCAGATTGCTGCAAATGAAAGCAGTAACCACAGTCTGCTGGCTCTGTGGGGATATCTAGCAAGCATTCCTCACATGTGAATCACGGTCTGCTGTGAAAGCCTATCTATGCAACGTGAATGAGAGGAGACACGTTGGGAGAAGACAGCAGACTCCTTGATTGTTGCAGTGGTGTACTCTGACAGCCCCACTTACAGATAAGGAATTCTCAGAAATGCTGGCAGTCCAAACAAAATGCCAGTGCAGAGAGATTAGGCTACAATATGCGTACCACGATTTTCCTTTGGTGCAACTGGTGATTTTAAGTTTCTGTCTTTCCTGCATGTTATGCCAGCTACCATTTTTAGTAGTGAAGCAGGCAAACAGGAGTTAGCAGGCTAAATGCTGACGGCGGTGCCCAGCACTCGCCTCTGTGGAGTTGCCTGGGGACTGGCTGAAGTAGATCAGCCTGGAGTAAAAAAAAATCTTGCTTGTTAAAGCAGGATCACAAAATGAGCTAAGTGGATTTTTGCAATTGCAGTTCTGTAAACAGAGCCAAGGTTGCTAGTAGGCATGATCTTAAAAAAAAATAATAATGGCTCGAAGGCTTTATATGAGGTTGTGGCCATAAGCTCTGTAGCTGAGTCTGCAGTTCACAGTTTTCGGATAGGGCTCTGCAATCTGTCTGGTTTCTTGCAATCTTCCCAATCTTTGGAGGAAGTAAAGGAGATAAAATGCAGATGGGATCTAAACTATTCATGATCTTTTTTTTTTTTTAACACACCAAGAACCTGCTGCCTCACCCAAAAACTGTTCCTTTTTTTGCACAGTATTTAAGAACTGAATGTTGTACTTGTTGATTTTTGTGCTTATAAGCTCTTCAGCCACACTTTAGTTACTCATTACTATATACACAAGTTTCATACATACAGAATGTTCCACTCCAACTAAATAACAATAATCCTGTGTATTAACTGCTCTTGAAGAACATTGCCAAATATGGCTTTCAAAGTTTCTACAATGATATGATTTTAAGCTGGATGAATAAAACCAGTTGAAAATTTTCAGGAAGTTCAAACCCACTGCTATTTCAGAGTTGCCTTACTGTGGACTTTATTTTCCCTTTAATTCTTTGTAGAAGAAAAAAAAAAAGGCGCTGCAGAAAGACATGCAAAAAATTGGGGCAGAAACACTTTTTTTGAAACTGTAGGAGTCCGTCAGTATGTATGTAAAATCTGTATCAAACATATGCTTCCTTCCATTGCAAGCTTGTAAAATGGGAATGAGTACTGTTCAGAGTAGCTCTTTCTGGAGCTGGCACTTGCACAGTTCACCAGTATTAGAGAGAAACAGAAGTTTGTCTTAAGTAGCCAAAACTCTAGAAATCATACTGTGTTTTTGCAAATATGTCTAGGAAGAGAGCAGCACTTTGTTATCCCGGCAAAGTTTCTCTCTCATTTTCATTGTTTACTAATCAATGCAGAGTAGCATGCTTGTTTCTTCATGGAATGAAATGTAGCTAGACAATTGAAGAAGATGAAAGGTTTAATACATGTTGTTCACCATGCTAGCAGCTTGAATGTCTCTCTAAATTTTTGAACATGCAAAACATAATACGATGATGAACAAGAATTCATCCAGCTAGTTGCAGAGTGTATTCAATAGCCTTTTAAAGACACACGTGAGTGTCCTCTAAATGTTTATTTGAACCTCTCTGTATGGAGTAGATTCTTCTCTTGATTTACTGGCAGTTTACCTGTGTAAATGATACAGATATGTGCATGCACATATAAATGAGGCTCCCACTGATGATTGAGATATGTATGTATATGTATCAGAGGGCAGGACCTAGCTTATGCTATGCACCTGAAATTCTGGCTCTCCCATGACTATAGATTCATGCTTGAGGAGAGATTGCTGCACATGAAAACATCCCAGACTTACTCTGAAGGGAGGTGTTGATCCTCTAAAGGATGCAAATGTGGGGTTGTCTTCCCCTGAAACATGCATGCTGTTTTTTCAAAACACATGCTTACGCTTGAGGAGAACTAAAGAAACTCTGTTTAATGTGCTAATGTGTAATTATCAGCTGCCTTGGTAGGCTCTAGCATTTCTCTCTGGATATACCCACTTTTGGATGATGGTGTTGTGCACTGGGGGGAGGGCAGTGGCAAATTCCTCTGCATGGCTTTGGTCTTCTGATCATTGTCTCTGTTGTAGACCCCCATGGTTCCTGGGCAGAGGACTTGTACAGTCTGAGCAGTGGTTTCGAGGCCTAACTGGACAACGTTAGCATAAAGCAAGTAAATAAAATTGAGCTAAGAAGTTTTGAGAGCTGTGTATATAAATACATCTATACGTGCATTTGCAGGTATATGGGTGTATATATCATATAGATTCCTGAAAAACAAATTAAATGATCTTTAACTCGGTGCTGTTGGCCTGTCTTGTTTTCCTCGTTCCTGAACTTGGCCTTTCAAAGCTTGTTTTATAATAGATCAGGTTCCCTTCCAAAAACTTCTGTTGGGAAACTTATTGCGGGAGAATGACTCTAAAATTACTTGTGACCACATTTTCAGGGCTTGTGTAAAAACACAGTGGCTCTTTGCAGTAGCATCATACGCTGTCAGTCCTACCTGGACTTCACAGCATTGGCGTCTCTGCTGTAGGGAGGGGTTTGCAGACTCCTCTGGTGGGGCGCTGCTTTAGCCGAGGCAGCATTACAGAGAATGTGTGGCTTCAGGGGGGGCGGGAGTGGAGTGGTGTCGGGGTCCAGGGTGTGAGTCAGCTGAAGAGGAGCCCTGAGTCAGAAATGAGGATGGAGGTTTTGTGACTGACTCAGCACTGGCTCTGAGGCTCCTCTCCCTGTACTAACCACACTGGTGTACCCACAAATGATAAAACGGGATGGTCTTTATCTGCCAAACCCCTTCCGCCCCTTTTCATATTGTCTCCATTTCCAAAGGCTGTCAAATGAATGCCGGAGTTAATAAAACCTACTTTGCTTGGTGCTCTCCTTCCCACAGAGTTGAGAAAGGGAGAGGTGCTGCCATGGTACGTAGCCATAGGGTAATCAGCAGGATGAGGAGTGGATACCAGGTCTCTCTCCTTGTTATTAGGTAGAAATTGGCTTCCTACCAGTCCTCAGTTGTTTACAAACATCCTAATCTGCAGTCTTGCCCCTCACAGTAAACAAGGCAGGTTAGCTTCTAGATGTCTTCCTCTCCCCTCTCCACCTTCCTCTGTACTGCTAAACAAATGCTTGTCTCTTAATTAAGCAAATCATCCAGCATGTATAAACCTGCTGGCGTTGTGGCTAAATTTCCTCCTGAACCTCTGGCAGTTTTTGATCCTTCAGAGGCAACTCCAACTTTCAGCCAGGTTTCTCCTGTGCTGTATATACTGGTACAGAAGCCAGTGAGTTTGTGTGTTCAAGTGTCATGATGGATTGTGTCCCTCGAGAGAAATATTTGTTTTTTTTTAAGAGTAATTGATTTGTAAGGTGAAAGAAGGGAATGCTCCAACTCAAAAATATCCTTATTATAATGAAAACTTTAACCTGTTTATTCTATAAAGAGCAAATATCCAGATGGCACATCCCTTTTGCTGGACATAATGATCTCTTCAAAATAATAATTGAAATGGGGAGATTTCCAAAGCTGATAATCTAGGTTTATAATGAACACACAAAACTTATCTAATATATCTTAGATAACATTGCTAATTCTCTTATTATAATAAAAATGCATTCCTGTGAAGGTCATAAAGCTTGAAACTAGAAGTTGAGTACCATATTTGTAGGAAGTTTAGTGAATGAAAGGTGGTGACTTTTCACAACAAGACATTCAGCTGCTTTTTTTTTTTTATTTTTTAATCCAAAGCACAGTGCTTGGGTAGCAGAATTCAGAGCCTATTGAGAAGTTGGGGGTATGAAGGGCCATGTATTCTGCTGAGTTTTTAAGTGGCACCTAGGTGTGTTTGGTACACTTGAAAGACAAGCTATTTATTTTTGTGTCTATGCTGTTTTGCTTTTGCCTTGTAGGATAGGGCACTTAAAGCCTTACACTGGATTTCCATTGTAAACTTATTTTTAAGAATTTTAACAAGTAACTTTTACAGAGTTATTTCAAAGTAGTAGAAGATATGGGACTAATGGGAATGAGTGGTAAGGAAGATTTGTTTGAGACAAAGGGGGAAGCAGCAAATCACCTATGAGCATGTAGTGAAACCACAGCTGTTGATCATTGTCTAGGCATTCATTTCTCTAAGGATTTTAGAGAAGGTATGGGGAGAAGCTCGGGTGGCGACAGGACACACAGCAGACAGGGTTCTTTGGAAAGAAAAAGCGTTTGACTCTTTGAGCTGTGTTTTAAACTGAGATGGGGCCAAATTACATCAGCAAAAGCAAATGTTTTTGGCATGTGATTTGGTAATGAAATCACTTTATTTTTATTATCCTACAGACACTTCCACAAACACACGATTTTTCAGATTTATCAGTCATGAAAAGCAATGAAGCCCAGCCAAAGTAACGTAATCAGACAGCCTAAATAAGACTTTTTCAGACATTTGGGAATTTAAAAATTTTTGGCTTGCAAGATAACAGTAGCTTTACATCCGTACTTTAACAGCACTGTACTGTTTTTCTCTCCATTGCTTAATGGCTTTGCAAGTAATCCACAGAAGGGAACAGTCCCACCCTGACCTGATTTCCTAGATATTTTATAAAGATTCCCACAGGGAGTGACACCCAGCTACTTTCACACAAAACACTACTATTTTCACCACAAGTGGCTTGCTTAAACTTGAATGAAACAAAAGGTTACGACAGGGCGTGTTGCTGTAACTGTGGCTTTGTAATGCTTTTGGGTTTGACTGAGGGAAGCAGTGGGGCTGTGTGTCCATCCGCCAGGCAGGGTGGTGTGTTGGGGGGGCGAGGGGTGCTCCTGCGTGGGCCCCAGTGCATGGCCGTGCCAATGCTTTGCTCGGGTCAGGCCTTTCTCCTGGCTTCAGAGAGGCCCTGGTGGTACCAGATGTGCTTGTTACGGGTTTGTTGTTAGCTACGTTTCCAATTTCACTCTGATAATGTCTGTGTACTGATAAGTGAGGAAATACATATCTTTTGCTACCAAGAAGTGATTAAACACTTGGCTGCTAAAAACCAGATTTCAGACAATAAGGCAATTTCCTGTCTCCTACGGTTCAGGTCCTTCCCAAGGTTCCCATGTCTGTCCTGAGAACTGGGGTTCTGGGGATGTGGTTGCTCTTTCTTCTCTTCCTGCTGACAAATCTAGCTCTACGTTATTTTCGGTTTTAGGCATTTGAGCAGATTGCTTTTAATACACTTTCAGTAGAATGTAAAATACCACAGTTCTAAGAGATGCTGTATAAGAAGTAAAAATGTAAAATATTTTAGTAGAAGCTGATTGTCTTAAGCAAATAACAGAATTTCTATTTGTATTTTCTATCTAAAAAGCGTTAACAGTGATGGAATTGTCAAAAAAAGTTGAACTGGGATCTGTTGTCATGCCAAAGTAGAAATTTCCCTTTAATGCCCTTGAAATTGGATTAATTTGCCTTACTTTCTCTGCTACAGTGTTTAAAGGTAGATTATTTTGTGTCAGTTCTCAAAATTCCCACACTCCCTAACGTGTCTACATTTAAGCAGAAAATCTGTTTGTATCTGCAAACAGCCACGTTTCAGCAAACTAACATAGACACCTATTTGCCATTTCAGGTCGCTATGATATTTGTGTGTTAAGCTATATATCTGATGAAGAGTGCCTGCTGAAAAATAATCTGAGTAGATACCATAATGTGACTTTATTTTAGTTTACTAATTCTTTAGTCTTATAACCTCCTCCTCAGGCTGGGAATGTTTGGGTGAGTTTAAGCTGTATTTTGAAACAAACCTGGTGGGGGCGGTTTGGGGGGGTGGGGTGGGGGCGTGGAGAACCATGTAATTCTGTGGTGAAAAAGCCTTTGCAACTGAGAGCTGTTGTCCTGGCACCTGGCCACATTTTGCTTTAAATCTTCCTGACCTGTGAGAGTCTGGCAGGTAGACAAATGGGCCTTCGTTTTGTCCTGGGTGATGGCAGAGAGAATGGCAAGCATTATATCATTTCAGCTAAAGTAAGAGCTATACTTCATATCCACAGAAGTTTTAAATCAGAAATACATATGAGCTGTGGATCCGTTATAGTACATACCGGGAGATGAGACTTGAGGGACGAAGTAGGCAATGGTGACATCTTGCATTGGTTGTGACTGCTACAGCCAGATATAGGTATCTTCCTCCTTTATGGAGAAGTTGGCCCAGCATGTCTGAGGGAAGCAGAAGTTGCAGTTTTGACTTGACCTTCATAGAGTCCTTGCTTTAATGAGCAAACTTGTGAATATGGTTTACATTATATCACACGGGCAGCTAAAAACTGTACTTACAGTGGTGCTAGCAATAGTCCGCTGCCAGACTGGGGAAACACATTAAGTGGGATTTCAGTGATTCCTGCTGTAGACTGGTGCTTGTGATACTTATTAAAAATTTGGGTGCTGGATTGAGGAGGTACAGACATAACCAAATTGGAATGAGCTGCAAGTGCTTTGAAACACAGGATTAAAATTTTTAAAAAAATCTTTAAAGGTTGAAGAAATAGTCTGAGCTCAAGAGGATAAAATTTCTGAAAGCTACTAGAAAATTATGACCCTTCTAATGAAGAAGTGCAACACCCAGAGAAAAATTTGGAATATGCTGCAGAAAATGATCCAGTGCCCATAACGGACCACACACCAAGCCTGAGTCCATAGGGTGTAGGGCTGACCCAAAGGAAGGTGAATCTGGGAGCCTGTTGGAGGAGGCCTGCAGTGTCAGGGATTGGGGTGGTTTCCTTCCCATCTAGTTGGTGCAGGTGAAAACCCAGCTACAATATTTTGCCCAGTTTGAAGCATGTGTTATAGGCAAGAGGCAGATAAACTAGAGCAAGTTCAGACCAGAACAGCAAGAATGGTCAGAGCTTTAGAGAATATCACCTGTAGGAGAGGCTTAAATACCTTCACCTGATCTATGTTAGGGAAGACCCAAAGGGGAACACTACTTAGTTACCTGGAGCACAGCCAGAACTGTTATTTATTTCACCTTCTCTCTAATAGCCTGGCTAATGCTGCTAGATCAAATTCTGATTAGTTTTTCAAAGTTTGCATTTTGCCTTGGACATTTGCTGCTCCTATTTCAGCCCTGAAGAACAGCTTGTGTTTCCCAAGGTCATGCCTGTTTCTGCTTAAGAAACCAGCCACGAGATACTGCCTTGCTTGTCTTGCATCACTCTCTGGATTTGTTCATTTGGCTGAGATATTAACTTAGAAGGAACCATGTGGTTATGCCACACTTTGAATTAGTCTTGTGTGCTTACCTCCACTGCCCCTTTGAACGAGTTACAAGAGCAGCTTTAAAAGGACCTGTGCAACAGCAAATACTCCTCTCTGTGATTGGTGTCCACCTCCCATCCTGCCCGTACTCTCTGCCAGCCTTGGTGGATTTACAATTCAGATAAAACAACTGCCCCAGGGTAAATTGCAACTCAGATTAGAAAACGTTGCAAGAGATGGTGGTGAGCTTCCTGCCAAGGACTACACACCCAGGTCATTAATAACAAGTTATGCTGATCAGCAAGTGCTCAGTGGAAGGCAGAGGCGCATTTATCTCAGATTTTTTTTTTTTCCTTTTTCTCTTGTTTGTTTGTTTTTCAGTGAGGTAGGAAATAATTGCATATGGTAGGAAGCCTTTCCTGACAGGAGAGGGCTGTTGCGACCCGTGGCTGTAGGCATCTGAGGTAGGAAGTTCACTGCCTGTCAGCCCAGATAGAGCCCCGATAGTGGCAGAACAAGCGCAGCCGGTGCTGTTTAGGCAGGTGCCTCTGAATTTCACCCTGGCTGGAATGTGAAAACAGAGTCATTAATAGGTGGCCGTGTAAATAAACACTGATCCTCTCTGTATGTTTATCTGCTTTCTGTCGTGTCGGATGTTGGTGCAAAAGAGACTGTTGTACCTCGTGATGTGCAATTTGCTGCCAAATTTTGTGTCTTCAACTCTCTGTCCCTCTCTTTGAAGCATGATCTTTTTCATATTTTTCATCTTTTTTATATTTACTTTTATTTTTTCAAGACTCTTTCTTTCAGTAATAAGGGCTGTTATGGACCATCTTTGTTTTCAGCCAAAAAGGTTTTGGAACTAAGAACTAGAGGTGCTAATTTTTGCTGTGTGATACGCTGCCAGTAGCCTGGTCTGTTGGTTCTGGATGAGTCCTGTTAACTTTCCCTGCTATCAGAAAGTTTCCTGAAAAATGTTATGCTAAAGATATGTTTTCTAATTCTACTTGTTTGAACTGTTCAAATCCACCGTGCTTGTTGACACTATTGGATGCCATATTGCTAAGAGGTGCTGGTTGGTCAATTCCTAGGGCTTTCAAATTGTAAATAAAAATGTAAATAGTAAAAGCATTGTCTACCTATGGTGAACTGTTATATGCAAGTGACCAGTTAAATAAACTGGAAAAAAAAAATCAAGTTATCACTCTTTGGAGCTGTATTTGGCTTTACTAGTTAAGTGGCTGTGAATACTAGTACAGGAAAAGGAAGTGGCTTTGAAGACTGTACGATGAGCTGGAAGAAAATAGACCCCAGGAGCCCAGAATTGCTGCTGCCTTGTACAGCATTGCATTTTGAGCTCAGCTATAGCTGCCATGCACTACTGTACAGTCATTCTGCTTAGGAAAGTTAGAAATGATGGGATTAAATGATTCAGCTCTTTAAAAATAAGTAAATAATAGTTTAAAAATCTGGATTCTGACTCAGACCTGATGGCTAGTTCTGTATGAGCTCATTTACCCAGTACTGGATTCTAAAAGCCAACTCTTAATTGGATGTTGGTTAATAATTTATGTAATATAAAAATATATATTAGAACATACTTCAAAATATTCTGTAAAATGACCTTGAAATAACTTGACTCACTACTTACTTTAAAAAGCCAGTTTTGAAGTGGTAGCGTAGCTGATTTATTAGATTCTTGTAATTGTTGTTTAGTTAAAAATCTTAGGCTCAGTGTGGTATTTAATCTCTGTAGACAGACCAGGCTGTAGCAACAGTACCTTTTTTTTTTTTAGAAGCATTTTACCAACAAGCAAAGCCATAGTTGTTGGCCAACTTGTCTGCATGCTTGGGATGCCATAAAGCATGAGAAATCCCTTTCTCTGGGTCTGTAGACAAGTCCTCTACGGGCTGGTCAGCCCCTGACCCTGAAACTATGTAGAGGATTAATTATTTTCTTGCAATTGCAATCTCATTGTGTGTCACTACTCACAAGGTTTGCAAGACTCATGGCTTGGTCTCTGCCTAGTCTCTGCTGTCTTCGGAGGTGAGGGTCTCGGTGCTTTTGTTTCTTCATATCTGTTCACCAGTTCTCTGTTTCTGGGTGAATTGTTTTGTTTCATGATTTTATTTTGGTTTTTTTGCTAAGTTTTTAAGGATAGCCTTATCTCCATATCACAGCCGTAAGCCTACAAAAAAGAGGCAGGGTACTTGAATGCTGCCAACCGTATTCATGACCGGGATAGTCAGGCAGCATCCTTTCTGCAAGGTTTATCTTGTTTTCATTTTGATTGTTTAAGCAACTGGCCAAAAAAAAAGAAAACAAACCAATCTCTTCTGGCTTTTGGGTGTGGTTCCCCCCCACCCCTTGTTTTTGTTACAATGAAAGACAGGTAAGAAAACAGCAGATATGATCTTAATTCCGCAGGATGTTAGATGGTTTATTTTGTGCTTTATTTGAGGAGATTTTTGGATTGAAACACTTTACTGTTTTCTAGTGGATAATCTGTTTATTAAAAATAGTATAACATTTCTTGTCAGACGATGTGCAGGTTTTCTTCAGGTAACTGTAACTGTGGTGCAGGGGAACTGGAAGTTTCTAGAGATAGTTTTCTGTATTATGTCTACCAATTGCAACTTTTTAAAATTTATTTTTGTAAATTGTTATAAAAGCTCTGAGATCAAGTCAACATATTTAAATATGACCAATGCCGCCTGAGAGAGCTCGTCAGAAAAGCTCCAAATAATAAAGTCCTGACAGCTTTGGTACATCAATGAAGGAACTCTTGACCTGACACACTGAACATAGGCATACAGCCTTTCTTTAACATGTTGCATAGCAGACTATAAGTTTCAGATGTCTTTCATACCATTGTTTTAATTTCAAACTATGGAAAGGTTTTTATATGCAAATCTAATATTAGTACATATATCTGAGAGACAGAGAGGATGGATGGATGGACAAGTGTGTGCAAATTCATCCAGGAAAAATGAAGGCACGTGTTTTTTTCCATGCTGAAGCTCATCTTCCAAAAAAGAGAAAAATATCCCAGTAAAGATGAGCCAAGTGAATGCAATAAATGTACTAATGTTTCACTTCTGGCATTTTAACCCAATAAAACAGGAGGGCAATAAAGATAGATCCTCTGATCCCTGGATTGTGCTGTGTCCAGCTGTGAGTGCAGCAACTGCAGGGTGCAGTGCTGGGGAAAGAGCTCTGTCCAAAATCAGCCTAGATTAGGTAGCCTCAAATCCATGTTACAATCTTCTAAGAAGAAAAATAGTAATGTCTCCATTTTTGCCAGTTGCTGATATGGGTGCTTTTGGCAGGAGATGACGAAACTGCATATTTCTGAGGTGCTCAATGGGGGCTACAAAGGGTGAAATACTGGTGGGATTGAAAGCAGAAATGGACTTGTCATGTTGCGCTTCCTGCACTGGGATGGGGTTTTGTTGCTGCAGTTGGTTGGCAGTTAGGGGTGCGTGAGCCTCGCTGTTCCCAGCTGCCTTTGAACTTCCCCAACAGTGGTATTTTTGTGGTGTTCACTCTCTAAAAATGTCCGTTCAGCAAGATCCAGCTAGTCTTAATAATATTTTAAGGTAGATTTTGGAACTATCTGTAGTTCATTTAAGTAGTGTTCACATAAGCCTTTGGAGAGTTAGGACGTCTCATTAAAATATATTTAACTGAGTATTTTTTTGTCAAATGAAACATTTTTAATGTTACTAATTTTATAAGGAACTCATAAAGCACAGTATAATAGAGTAAAATATGCTTTTAAAAATTACTTAATTTTCGTGGGATGAGTTTAATTAGTTCCTGTAACTTCTCCTCCCCCTTCACTTGATGGAATGGAAGAATTATTTTTTTTTCTTTTAATATTTGCATGCAGTATAGATCTGTTAACCACAGAAATCTTGAGCATGTGTTTCAGTATCTGGCCTCTTCCTAAAAATGAAGAAAGGAATTCTTGTTTTAGGTCGGCACTGTCCCTTTTCTATATATGTATGTAGTCGAATGGACACCTTCCAAATCACTGTCATATTTAGCTACAGTTACGATCACTGTTCTTGACAGGGTCGTGTTCTGTTGCCTTTTACTAAAAGCCAGTTGTATAGGTATGGCAGCGTTCAACAAGTCAGGCAATAGGCAACAAGTATGAGTGTCTCATGCAATGCAGGGCATGTTACTGTCAAGAGAGCCCTATATTTTTGTAGCTCTAACGTGTCTGGTAACAGAGCTATCTTATAGCAACACATCTGCTGCTGGTGCCAGTGGCTGGGCTGGTTTGTGGAAAAGGAGGTGACAAGGACTTTGTATGGGGGTCTCTGTCTAGAGAAGCAGCGAGTACCTGAATAGAGTTGTTGAGTTTAGGGGAGCAACCCTATATTGAAGTGCTTTGGTAGACCTGGACTGTAGCAAGACTAGATTCACATCTTAGATTGAAAAAACACATCGTGCCTATTGTGAGCTTAACATTTTTTCCTCTTTTTTTGTAGTTTTTTTTTTAAATAAAGCTTTAGCTCTTGACATTTTCAGTATTGGGCATCCGAAGTGGCGTATAGAATTTTAATTTTCAGTGCCTTCAATGATAATGTTTCAAACTTTAAAAACTATATTGGCTCTTCAGTGGATTCAGGGTACATTTGACTGCACTGTTGTATCCAGTGGCTGTCAATGAATTTATGTGATAAAATCTGAGACTACAAATATGAGATGAACAGTAAGTCAGGAATGTCCTACTGAGCAGTCCTATTTTTTCCAGAAGCATTTTCATGTCTAGTAAAGGGGATGAAGTGAAAAGCGTTGTGGTGGAGAGAGCTTCCTGCTGCAGCTTCTGGTAGCTGTCTGCTGTAGCTGCTTATGCAGCTGTTTCTCTTTGGAGGCTTTCCAGGAAAGCAGTCATTGCTGATCCAGAAAATGTGTTGTTTCATTACATTTCATGCCTATCTCGTGTTGCATCACATTTAGCTCTATCACGAATAAACACTTGCACAAATCCATGTAGGATGTAATCCTGTGGAGTCAGTCAAATTAATCCTTGGTACATCCCTGTCGCTTTGGATGCTGTACAAAGGCCAGGGCGGTTGTGAATTCCCAGATCTGGTGGCTATGGAAATGAACACACCTGAGTCCCAGAACAAATGACGGAAGAGGGTTTGCCATGGAAATGCAAAGCATTCTGTCCCTCTGCATCCTGCAGGCTGTCAATGAGTGGGCAGAGCCTCCTATCACTGCTGGGGCACCTGCAGCACCAGGCAGTGGCTTCAAGGTGTGTAGGGAAAGCCATCTCTTGGTGCTCATTTCTAGCAGCATGATCCATTCCTATAGGTTTTGATTTACAGTTGGTGATTTGGATAAATATTGCATATAAGCTAAAGGAAGCTAAATTATTTAGAAAGACAGTTTTCACTATTTTTCACTAGTATATGTGTGCATTTCCACTGAAGAGTAGAAGTGGTGCTTCTGACTTAGTGTGCCGTAGGACAACGAAGGGTGTCTCTGTGTCAATCCAGTTGCTGTTCAGCTGGAGTCTAAAATTAACCTCCTATTTTTCATCTCCAAAACAACTGAAAGGCAGAAATGAGAAAATCTTGAATTCCTGGAGTGATTGTATCTTCAGTCTTCATCCCAAGAACATACATGGGGTGGTTCATAATTGAACACACTTTTATTTTCCAGGGCTAATTTAATGGTTTGGTACCTTGGGCAGGAGAAGAGTGAGGGATTTAGAGCTGGCCAATAACAGTGTAATGCAATGAGCTCCAATGGGTTTTGTCTATTCTTAACTGTGCAAAGAGATGCTGTTTATTTGCATCCCCCACCCACACGCTACTACCAACTGGTAGATTCTTTGACTGTGAGCCTGTAAATGCTGAGAGGTATTTTTTCACATTTTCCAAGGTAAATGAGTGGATGAGATTTTTGTGACTAGGTCATTGTGGAGTGTTATTTTGGTTTTTGTTCAACATAGTGCTTGTATTCTTGCTCTCTCCCTCCTTTCTCTCAAAAGCTCAGTTGTTTTTGTAAGCTTACTTTACTGTGTGAAAACCAATGGAGGCGTTCTGCAAATTCTCAGCTGTTAAAGTGCATATGGTTTTTCCAGAATGGGATATAGGTGCCTGGATTCACAGGCTGCAGATTTAATAGTGGGGGACAGGAGGGGTTGTGAGAGGCCTCTACTTCGCATCCCTCTCTTCCGTTCCTCTCATCCTATTTTGGAAGTCATATATTTGTACATTATATGCAGGAGATCATACCGAAAACCTGCACCTAGCACAAAAGTTATTCTGCTTTCGGAGAGGTAACTTGTGCTGCCATTTAGCTTAGCACTAAGTGCTCTTACTGAGTGTAGAAACACTTTCTGGAGATTTTCAAGGCCCTGCCATTCTTAAGCGTACTAATAGAGAGAAAGCAGCATCTCCTACAGTCAGATTGACCTTTGAGTAGAATCAAGCTTACGAGACTTACCAAATGCTGAGTATGTTTGTGTTATTACAAGTGAAACTTTCTGATATCTTTTAATTGCACCTGGGGAAAAAAATACATTATGTTTCTGCTCTCTTTCAGTCTGAAGATAAATAATGCAATGGGTAGAGCGTGCTTGGTTATAGTGTGGAACAAGATTTATACAGAAACAAATAATTATCTTTCAGGGAAAAGTACAGTACTTTTTAACAGTAACGTAGAAACATAACATTTACTCAACAGCTTAAGTAGTCAACTTCTATAAAATATGCATGGGCTTATTACTGTTTTATTTTGAAGTACAAAAATTTCCATGCTTTACTTAATATTTATAATTGTAAACTGAAATAGTCCTAAGATTGTGACTAGGTAAGTATTGCTGGCCTGTAAACTTGCATTAGTCCTCTTCAATGGGAATTTTATCACTGGTATTCTAAAAATGCTCTTGCAGAAGTTTAACTCAAACCAGCATCTCCATTTACTTATGATAATCTATAACTGTAAAATTTTTATTGTCACATTTATTCCCATCAGTAATTAGTATCTTTCATATCCAGGATATTTGCAAGAGTAGATTAATTTAGCTCACATAAAATTCTCATGAAAAGGTCTCGTGGTGACTGTTGCTTGTAGGAGTTAGAGTTTATGGGCAGTCCCTTCAGTGCTGCCAGTTACCGCGTAGCTGGAGTTTGGTGCAGGAAATTTGATGTATGTAACTTTACCTGGTCCTGTTGGTGATGAGGTGATGGAGCACAGGTGTGCCTGTGTGGGGCAACCCAGCGTCTGGGTGTGTGCAGGGCATTCGCGGTGCCCAGCTTTTCTCCCCTTGGCTGGGGAACTCATGGGTGCAGTGCTGGGCTGTGGTGAGGGCCAGGGCCAGGGAACAGCCAGGTTGGAGTCCTTGTCACGGCTCCCCTTCTCAGTGCGTTCACGTCCTCTTCTAGAGGATGTGTGCTCGATCATAGAATCATAGAATG
>VZTV01063728.1:0-12648 GCA_013400875.1 Anhinga rufa
TCTCTGGAATAAATGGCAATTTCATCAGTTGTTGCAATAGGAAAATTCAGGTGTGAGGGGGAATAGTAAAGAAAACCGGGATCTAAATGTTTCCGCAAAAATATTAACTTATGATAATACCACCATAACTCTATAATTTGAGGATTTTAAGGACTGGATGTTGACTATGCAAGTGTCTGTCCGCACATATATTCAAGATAATTCTCTGATATAATATGTGCTGGAGTAGTAGCCTTTCAGATAATTTAAACAACTGGCTTTACAGGTAGACAGCCAGTTGTTAGATATTTTCCTAAATGCAGCCATCTTCTGTGTTTAATAAAAATTGTTCATTTTGTTGAAGGTGTTGGAAGTAGAGCTCTGTAAACCTTCCAGGTAAATGGGATGCTGGGTGCTAACATACAGAATTGAACTTTCATTTTGTTTTCAGAAGACCATTATGAATCAAACCAGAGAAAGGCCTTTCACTCCCTTCCTCTCAGTTTGTTGGCAGAGTATAACTCCATTCAAAACGTGTGGTTTCTCTTGTTAATTAGTTGTGTGTTGCAAAGGAGGTGTGTAAGGACTGCATGGTAGTGGAGATGGATGTGGCTGAGAGTGATAAGTGGTGAGCTCCAGTTCAGTCCAGGTATGTTTGCATCCTGATGGGTTGAAACTATTCAAGGTCTACAGAAGACTGATGGATCGAGTCATATGGTGTACTCCTCTAAAGCACTTCAGAGGTGTGCTTGATATAGCTAAACAAAGACCCAGAATAGTTAAAGACTGAGTATTACAGTACACTGTAATAGCAGGTGGTCATTATCATCTTTACAGAAGATATGACCATCCTGAAAGCACAAGTGCAGCACACTAATACCAAAATCATGGTGAATAACTGCCTGCTAAAAAGCAGAAAAACATGAAAAAAAACCAGTTTCTATATGCTTGGTCTTGGAAACAAGTTACCTTTCTCCTTATTGGACAAAGCTAAGTAGCTACAAAAAGGAGGAATGAGACTTATATACCACACTGAAGCAGAAGTGTGTATAGCAGACAACTCCTAGGAGATATTTACATACCTATGGAAGAGGGGAAAAAAAGTTTATCCTAATTAAGAGATATCTCCATGATATGGAGGGAAGAAGAGGGGAAAAGATTAAACTAGCATAACCACCTTGAGCTCAGCCTAGTTTTTGATGATGTGATGACAAACTAAGGGGATGGAAGGCCTATAAATTCAGACCCTGGCACACTTTAATCAAGTATTTTGCCTTCCCAGTGTATTCTTCGCTATGTCCACATGTCTTATACACCAGCTGGGCAGCTGTGGGTGAGGCAGAGCTGTCTTGCTATACCTTTTTTTCTGTTCTTGCTCTTGCCATCCCCCCATAAGTAAAGGTTGTTGCTTTGGAGACATACTCATAACTTGTAGTACAAAAAACAATGGCTTTGATTTTTTTCTGGTGTTTTCTTCATGATTTTTTAAATGTAGTCTTCTGAGAGGTTTACTTATTTATGAAAGTCTGAATTGTTATCATATAATATTGAAATAATCAAACAGGAGATTGTACCTGTGCAATACTAGGAAGCTTAGGAGACAGTTTAGGAGATGTAATTTGCCTTTTGAAGTTTAGGTCATCCCATCAACACTAAAAGAAGCTCTGAGAAGGCATTAAGGGTAATATGACCTTCAGAAGTCTCTTGCCGCTTCTGTACACAGGCAAAATTCTATCTTTTATATAATGAATGATGTAGAAACTACAGATATGCTTGGATGCTTAAAAAAGTCTCAAATGTTGTATCATACATGAGGATCTAATTTTTGATATTCCATTAATTCTTTAAGAATAGCTCTGAGTCAGTGAGCAGCCCCTGACGCTAGCCAGCGCCAGATGCTTCAGGGTAAGATGTAAGAGTGCCTGACTTGAACAACTGCATAATAAAGTCCTCAAAAGAAAATGATTTATTTTTTTATTTTTTTTTAACAGACATTTACCTGCCAATGGTTTGCTTATCCTCTAGGGCATTACCTCTTTATCAGCAGTAACAACAAAAGGCTATCATTGTATACAGGATATACTTATCTGAGCAACAGCTGTTTTTTCAGGCCAAAGGGTTACATCTTTATCCATTGAAAGCCCTGAGCCTAGAGCTGTCTTTTTAAGATAAAGAATTATCAAAAGACAGACTGTTTGACTTGGAGAATTTTTAGAAAATCTGGAATTAACTAATCATTGTAATCTAAAGTACACTGCATGTAATGACCTAAGGATGTGCCAGAAGGTGTATTTCTTCATCTAAGAGAGTTCTATGGCCACACTGCCATGAGAATCAGCTTCAAGGTTAGAAACCTTAAAATGGTTCTGTGAACCAGTCAGTGCTGGCTGGTGCGTTATTGTTGGAGTTCTGATTTTCATACCTGCACATTCAAAATTATTCTAGAAAGTCCTTCTTCCCATTAGTAATTACAGGTTATTGGTAATACGCTGTGAGAAATGCCTCACCCGTTTCCAGATATTTTCCTAAACTTCTGAGCTATGTATTGCCTTGGGACAATGAGTTCTACACCTGTGTTATGTGGCAGACAGTGTGTTTTGTATGCATTAACTCCTGATAATAAATACCACTGTAAGGATCAGATATTGTAGTTAGCAGCTTGAACATTTTATTCTTCCACTGCTGTGGAACACATATTGCCTAAATGTGGAGATGTGTTTCCTGATGATTTGTTAATACAATTTCAAATTCTTACAACACCCCCTTAGGAAAAATTGAGGTGGCAAAATAAAATTTCCCTTTAATTTCTTGAAAGACAAGGTCCTTCACAGAAATCTATTCCAACAGTTTTTGTGCTAAAGATGAATGCAAAAGAATAATATAAGGTCAAGCTATAAAGCCCTATGGTGTCCATGGTTTTACTTTCAGCAGCTGTACTTCTATGGCCAGCTTAATTATTTCTCACCTTCCACCTCCTTCCTTCTTCAGTTTCCCAGCTGGTTTCAGATTCCTGTTTAAACAGTGGTCCTGGCTAGGCTCCTATCCCTCTTTTAAGTCTAATCATACCCATAGAAGGAGCTGTGCTTGCAAAGGGGGAGGTGGGATGTATGACTGGCAGTAGGAGAAGTGGACAATGAAACTGTCTCTTTGGCATCAGTCTACAGTCTTACGCAAGGAAACCAACAGCAAAATTGTAGGATCTACTACAATCTGGTCTGCCCATCCTCTCCCCAGTGCCAACACAGCTTTTCATGCAGTGAACCACATCAAGGAAGTAATCTAGGGCCCTGGATCTATCCCTACATAAAATGTCTGTGTCTCTGTTCCCCCTAAAGAC
Organism: Anhinga rufa; assembly: GCA_013400875.1. Classification (NCBI taxonomy): domain Eukaryota; kingdom Metazoa; phylum Chordata; class Aves; order Suliformes; family Anhingidae; genus Anhinga; species Anhinga rufa. Next base: position 3,317 of record VZTV01063728.1, read on the forward strand.
GCTGATTTGCTAATCCAAGTCACTCTGTGGCCATACAAACATATATACTGGCACAAGATGGGGAGCAACTTGGCATTGGCATTGGCAAAGTGACCCAGGAAAGAGCAAGGGTGCAGTCTTCTAGCACAGAATGCTTCATACAGCCTCAGCTTCAGATAAATAAGTATTCATTCCCATGGGTAGTATTGCTAACTTCAGAAGACTTCAGTAGGACTAGCCACATGAGCAAGCAATTTACAGTGTAGTCCTTGGCTTCTCTGCAGTATCTTATCCTCAATTACATGCCTTGACCCTGGTAACCCAGCAGTCTCACTCGTTGCCTCACAGACTTCTATCTGTGCACTGCTGCCAGTCTGTGACTCATTTGCATTAGCATAACGAGAAAGGTTGGTTGTTGGGTTTTTTCATTACTGTTTTTGTAGAAAGCACTTATAACATACTTAAAGGATTTGGTCCTGTGAAGTGCTTGGTCTCAGAGGCTCACTAATTTCATTTGGAGTGGAGTCTGCTGAGCATCTCTGACAGCACTCAGCCTCTTAAAGGATTAGACCATTTTGGAATACCATCCATTTGTGTCAATATTTTATCAGTAATACAGAGATTATGCATTAGATTGTGTTTTAGCCTGGTTAACTGCTGTACTGTAAAGGGATATTGCATCTTTATGTCCTTAATGATCTAGAATACAGTTTGATTTACACAGTATTAAAACATACAAAATAAACACAGACACTCAAAATGCAAACCATTAATACTGTCTGTATACCCTATAGCCATGCAATAGATATAATGTATAGACTCCTTAAAAGGTCTGCTGGAATAAGTGTCTGACAGGGTGGACAGGAGTGAGACAGAGATTCCTCTCAGGGAGAGAAGATCTGTACCCAGCATCTGAGATATTCTGTTGCCCTGCCAGATACTGTGGGCAAGTCAGAAAGTCAAATGGTGAGAATAGCAGGAGAAACACAGTTGCTGTTTATGGCTACTGCACTGTTTTGTGATGGGAGACAAAAATGTTGATCCTGGGGAGCTGCAAAGGATCATTCCTCTTCTTAAGGCTATGTTGTCAAGTAGAGAAGCAGAGGGGGAAAGATGTGCAGCAGCTATGTATTCTTACAGGCTAGCTCATTGAATGGGCAGAAGCACAAAGAAGAGACATAATATAGAGTAATTTTTGTCATTGGTTTCTTGCATACTGGAATAATATCCACATTTTATGTCACATGAAATCACAAACAATTTTCTCCCATCTCTCTTTTTTTTCCCACTTTTGTTGGTCTCAGTATCTAATTCCTAGATTTTTATTCTCCCTGTCCTCCTGTCCTCCTTGATATTTCTCCCTCTTTTTCTTACAGATCTGTCCAGGAAAAAACAGTCCATTCAGCTATGAATACTACACTTAGTAAATTCTTTGTCAGGTGACCCCTTGGTCTTGCTTTCCCAGGCCTTCCCTTTGCAATATTGCCTCCTCCAGACCTGCTGCCTTGGTACTACTGCTTTCCCAGCCACGGCGCAGTCTTGTCTGAGCAGTTGACTGGCTTTCATTTTTCATCCTTCTTCAAAATCCTTTGCCAGGAGTTATTTGAGATGTGACAGAGCTGTGATTGATACCTGGTGACCCTGCTCAGTCTGCTCACATAGTGACAGTACAGCGCAACTGGTCTGGAGAGAAGCTCTGTGCTGAGAGGTGTGGAGCAACCTAGCCATGCAGGGGAGGCAGTGAGCAGCAAGGCAGAACAAAGTATACAAGTTTCAGTGCACAGAGTAACTCCAGAAGCATGTAATTTGGTATTGGTTCACAAGATGAGACAAAAGAGAGATTTCTGACTCACTTTGAGGAACAAAGGGTAGAGCAATGACTCACACAGGCAGCATTGGATGGCACAAATTCCACCCGGATCTTAAGAAGGTAGGAGCATTTTGTATGTGACAGAGTAGTGGAAAATATTACAATATATTTTGGTGAGAGAAGAAGAATGTATTTTGCAGAGCAGAAAAGTATAGGTAGCAGAGGACTGGTGGATATAGTGTCTCTAAGCCTTAATCCATCTTAAATCAGAGAATGTACAATAAATTGTGTATTTACTTTTAGATTTGACATTGTTTACTAAGTTACTTAATTGAGCACTGCAAGTAATAAAGCAACTTCTGCAGCAGAATGATTATAGTGATTGTGAATTTTATTAATAATTTTTTTTCTTACATGATTCATTTATAGCTGCACTAATGCCAGTTTATGATGCTGTTTTAAAGTAATTGCAATGTCATTTTCATTATCTATTCTGGGATGTTTGCCATCTTAGATGTATGTCTGGTGACATTTAAATAAATACTGTATTTACATGTAGTATGTACATAGGATAAAACTGTAATGTACGTTTTTAATGTGCAAGTAAGCACTATACTATGCCTTGTTGGGAGGTATTTTCAAGATCATATGACTTTGGTATCATCAGATCAACAGATTTTCAAGAAGGAGCTCAATGAAAAACAATTTCATATCAGAAGTTTTTTTCTAAAGACATACAGAAAACTGAATGCTATGTAGCATGCACGATTTAAAGATAAGAAAGGTACCCAGACTGACTATTGTAACTCATAAAAATGATCTACCATATTCAGAGCAGGATTCGTGAATGCTCAGCCATGTTAAAACTCTGTTTCCTTTGAATGTGAAAATGCTGAAACAGTTGAGCTATCACTAAATACTTTTGAATATACCCTAAGAAATTATGAAGACTTGCTGATCTTTATACACGCATGTATTTGAATGACAAGGTATCTAGCAAGATATACTGCTGATGTCAGTTCAGACAGCAAAGTTAGTCAAAATGAGCCAGAGACTTCTTGATTTTTACTGTAATAAGTTCTCACAGAACTGCACCCTAACTTTTCAAGTTGTGTATTACCTGAAAACAGATGAATTCAGAGTTAGTTCAATACCAAATGATTGACTGGATGATACAAGAATACATGGTATGATAAATAGAAAACATTTCTGTTTAGCACCCAGATTACTTATCAGGACAATATCATCTTGGTGTGGAAAAACCCCACAGTATTTCCTGTCTGGCTTGTAGGAATTGCAGGAACATCAGGTAAGTGGGAGGCACAATGATACATGAGAAGCACAGTGCAAAGGGAATGTTCCACCAAGGAGATAAAACAACTGATAATGAGAGAGGAGTAAGATTTGTAAGGATAAATGCAATCTTTTATTAAAGCAGTTGACAGAGCTCACTCTTTCAAATAGGCAAGATCATCTTCAGATCTGAAAAAAGAGTCAGAAATTTCAAGCCAGAAAAAATTACTCTCAATTAACACAGTAATGTTAATCAGTTGGCCAAATATGAGGAAAAGGTGGTCAGCACTTGTATAGGGGATAGGGATTTCCTTAAGTGTACTAGTTAATAATAAAATTAAAAATGATTATTCAAACTGATTTGATGGTGTGGTGGGTTGCCTGGATGCCAGGTGCCCACCAAAGCTGCTCTATCAGAGAAAATAAAATGAAAGGCTCAGGGGTTGAGATAAGGACAGGAAGAGATCACTCACCAATTACTGTCACAAGCAAAACAGACTCGACTTTGGGAAATTAGTTTAATTTATTACCAATCAAATCAGAGTAGGATAATGAGAAATAAAACCAAAGCTTAAAAAAAACCACCTTCACTCCACCTTCCCTTCTGGGGCTAAATTTTAATCCTGATTTTCTCTACCTCCTTGCCCCAGTGGTGCAGGGGCATTCAGAATGGAGGTTGCAGTCAATTCATCACATGTTGTCTCTGCTGCTCCTTCCTCCGCAGGCGGAGGACTCTTCACACTCTTCCCATTCTCCAGCATGGGTCCCTCCCATGGGAGAGAGTCCTCCACAAACTTTTCTAATGTGAGTCCTCTCACAGACTGCAGTTCTTCACGAACTGCTTGTTGTCCTTCCACAACCACAACCACAGAGATTGCCATCTCTGAGGGCAATGAAACAGTAGAAGATATTGCTGTTCAACTATGATCCCAGAGACCCAATGCGGGGTGCAGTCCTTCAGGAACAGACTGCTCCAGCGTGGGTCCCCCACGGGGTCACAAGTCCTGCCAGCAAACCTGCTCCAGTGTGGGCTCCTCTTTCCATGGGCCCACAGGTCCTGCCAGGAGCCTGCTCCAGCGTGGGCTTCCGACGGGGTCACAGCCTCCTTTGGGCACATCCATCTACTCTAGCATGGGGTCCTCCATGCACTGCAGGTGGGTGAATATCTGCTGCACTGTGTACCTCCCTGGGCTGCAGGGGGATAGCCTGCCTCTCCGCGGTCTTCACCACAGGCTGCAGGGGAACCTCTGCTCTGGTGCCTGGAGCTCCTCCTTCCCCTCCTTCTTCACTGACCTTGGTGTCTGCAGGGCTGTTTCTCTCACATATTCTTATTCCTCTCTCCAGCTGCAATTGCTGTTGTACAGTAATGTTTTCCCCTTCTTAACTATGTTATCCCAGGGGTGTTACCACCATCGTTGATAGGCTCGGCCTTGGCCAGTGGCGGGTCCATCTTGGAGCCAGCTGGCACTGGCTCTATCAGACATAGAGGAAGCTTCTAGCAGCTTCTCACAGAAGCCACCTCTGTAGCCCCTCTGCTATCAAAACCTTGCTACGCAAACCCAATACAGATTATCCGTCCACTTTTTCCTTAAAGAATACCTGCTAAGTGTTTCCCATTTCTTAAGCTAGGTCTCAGGACCGTAACATATGCTTACTTTGTGAGACAGCTGAAAAATAGGTTTGGAAACAAATCTTCCCCATCCCTTTGCAGCCTGCAAACTTTTTACCCAGCTTACTTCCTTGTCATGCAATACATGGTGATTTCGTGGGTCTGAAAAGCTCTACTCAGTCTCCTGAACACCTTGTAAAATATTCTTACAGTCATCTCTAAGGCTAGACAAACCATCCACTGGAAGAAAGACCTCTACTCCTCACAGGAAGTTTCCAGGTTTTTCTCAGGAGAAACTGGCTGTGTTTTTCAACAAGCATTTTGCCTCACATTTCTGCTGGGCTTTTCCAGTTATTCATATGGGGGACACATATTTTTCCCCTTTTTTGAGAGACTATCCAAAAGAAAGTGGCAGTGTGAGGAATAGAGGCAACATTTCCACCTTTCTTTTCAGCCACTGTCTTTTAAGAAAATACATTACAATTTGCAGAAATTACATAAAGAAGTTATGCCATCTGTCACACAGACATATGACTCCTTGTTATTTCTAGAACTTCAGCAGGATGAACTGTGACACCATGTATGTGCATTACAGATAAGGACACAGAGACACAATGTTCTGCCATGTGAGACACTGAAAAAAACCCTAAGACAGTCACATTTGATTATAACTTCCACTTACTTCATTAACACAATTACAATTCACAGAGTTCTTATGGCTAAATAGAACATAATTCCATTTCCATTTAAAAAAAAAATTCTTTTTCATGCAAATACTAGAATTTAATGTTTTATTTTTTCTTTCATAAGCATGAGAGAGACACCTTTTAATGCTGTGAAAATATTTTATTCCAATGTTTGTGAAAACTAGAGAAAAGTTGATCAAAGTTGATTTAAAGCTTTAAACTGTTCTATGCCATCTCCATATGATGACCTCAACACTGAACTCTTGGCTCCTCTGGTCTCTGTTGTATCTTCGGGATTATCACGTCCTCTAATCTCTCCTGCTAAACATTGGGTTATGGGTTTTTCTGACTTCTTTGTCTGGTTTTAGTGAGGAAATTAATCCTGGAGCTAAGCAACTTTTCTCACAAAAGTTTGTTAAGACCAATAGTTCTGGTTTTAATGAATCAGCATGTCTGATACAAAAGTTTTGTCAAAAATTTCCCTGAGAGCTGGTTGTCATTTCATTCATGATTCAGATAGCTTGCTGTTGTAATAATTTATTGTGTCCCTTCAGCCTAGCTGTCAGCTTAAAGTGCCCTTTTCATGCCTCTGTATCTTCCTTGCTTGTGAAAAACAGTGAGATTTGCATCTCTTTTTGTCATACACTGAATTCAGCTAAAAGAAACACATAAGCAATATACCGTTACTGGTCTCTGGTTTGTTTATGAGAACCTGCCAAGTCTTTTTGTAAAACAGCAAACTGCACACAATTCAAATATACATAAAAGTTACATATTATTTGTTTTTATTGGACTGCAAGTTCCCCCTGCATCAGCCTTGCAGTGAGATTACCATGAAATAACTTCCTGATTGCCCTTTTTGCCCGCTGGCTCTGGGCCAACTCAGCTGGCTACAGGCAAGAAAAGTCATTTTTGTTCCAAAATGCAAACATTTTTCAGAATGTCATCCAATGCCCAAAAAAATTATTTTTGCAGAGATTGGGCAACTACTCCATTTTCAATCTCTATTACTTTAGCCATTCATTTGGAATAGACCTATTATGGCAGGTCATATTACAATGTCAGCTATTTTAAACTCACTATAGTGAAGACTGGACAGCATTTTACTGGGAGAGAAGTGTTTTCAGTAATACCTGCAAGATACTCATGTTGTCCATGAGTATTATTCCTTAATAAACTACTCATTAGTTCTTCATCAGTCTACTGGTTTAAGACTGTGACATACTCTGTTGGATGTAAGCTTTGAAATTTTTAATGTAATAAAAAACTATTAACATTTTTAAGAGTAAGAAGGATTACTCACTATTTCAAAGGTATAAGGTAGATCTTTCATACTTTAAAAAAAATGGTTGTAACTTCCTCCTGCAAATTTGTAGTCAAATCATACCTTTAGGTGTAACTATAATTGCTTTTCATACAGGTTAAAAATTAAGCCTAAATAGAAATAAAGGGATTTATTATCAAGAGAAATTGTGCCCTTGTATGAATGACATCTATTTCCATTTCATTCTTACTTACAATCGATAACAGGCAACACAAAATGCTTCCAGGTGTCGAGTCTTGAAATCTGAGTTCAGAAACATTATGATAGTGAAGCAAATTGGTAGAAGCTTTTGCTAGCTGATACACATTGACTGTTCCTAATATAAACTAGAGTGGTGGAAGATACCAAAATACTTCACCTTTTCTACTCCCTTTCTTAGTAATCTAAAATCTATGAAGTAATGAAATTATTCTTATTCTTATTCTTATTCTTATTCTTATTATTTAGGATCATAGAAATTAANATTATTTAGGATCATAGAAATTAAGACAGGAAGTTCTCTAAAATAGGTGCTGTACAAGCATGGTGAAAAAAGATGCCCCTGATAGCTTTCACCCATTAGACTGCAAAAGAAACACTTAAATGTACACAGTGTTTCTCTGGCATGAAGGAGGCAGTGAAGAACAGGATAATATTCAGCGCTGTAAACATTTCTGTGTCCTCTGAACCTTTGAAAAGGAGAAGACACATTGATGGCTGAAGACAGTTTTAACCTTTAACTTGTCTGATTTGCTCATGTGGAGGACACATAAAATTGAATTGTAGTTTAAAGACAGTGAGTTTCTTGATATATAGTTCTATGCATTGCGAAGATACACAGAGTTTCTTCTTATAGAACACTTCAATCCATGTAATGAACAGGTTTATACTTAGAACCAAACAAACCATAAGAGTTTATGCATTCCCCCCCCCGCCCCAGGTCCATCTCTGAGTCTATACATGCTGCATATTTAACAGTAGAATAATTATTAAGTTTCAGCAAAATTCCTACAGAGTTTCTCCATGTTTGTAGCTCATGATTCTGCAGGCTCAGCCAGCTGTAAGATAGCTAAAAAAATTGCTTGCTCCTCTGAAAAAGCAAAAAAGAAGAAATTACATGGATTTATTTTCACTGGGACAAGCCATCTGCACTTTCCACAGCAGCTTTCCAACCTGAAAGTGGGCAGTAAATAAGCACATTGCAAATATCGACCGACACATGCAGTGAGTAATTACAACATCAAGGTATCACTGATCTAAGTGGTAAAAGTTATTGTAGTTAACCCACAGGGCAAAAAGAGCTTTGCCTTTCCATTAACACTGGTTGGTACATTATCTGGCTGCATTTAGAAACATGACCCCAGTTAGATCTGGGATCTGTCCCATTTGTTGCGGTTCAGCTAAGATATAGTGTTCTTTCTGCTAGACTGACCTATTCAACACCTGAGGTTTGTCACCTCAGCAGTGACCTTGCTGTGGTCTGAGCTCACCATGGGGCAGTCTTTCACCTGGGCATTTTGGTCATGGGAGACACTGGAACTCAGCTACAAGGGGATAACATTTTCCCCCTTGTTAGTCCTTTAAGCAACATCTTGGAATAACTGTCATCCTTTTGTTTAGTCTGTTTCTTTCCAATGCTTTCTTTTAATGCTCTTTGTTCAAGTATGTGCCTGTTTTCCTGTAGTTATCAATTCAGTTTTCTCTTATCCAACTGGGTTTTTTTTACTTACTTGTGAAGATGTTCAAATTTTTAGGTACAGGCATGCCACAATTTTGTTTCTTATCTCTATTTGCTCTTACCATCTGATCGTTCTTTTCTAGCATATGCCTTGAGAGGTAGTTAATGGATTGCTTTGTTTTTCTCCTCTTCAGTGGACAACAATAACTTGCTGTTCTAGAATTGTGTCTTAGTTTCCAAGTAGTTTTGTAACTGTTGCTTTTGGTTTTCTTCTTTAGCAAACTGCTCGCTTATCCTTCTGTTTCTGCAATAAAATATAAACATCACCGCTGCTGCTAAATGAGATGCAAAATGAATACAGAGTTTGAAAGCAGGATAATAATTCTGTTTTGGGTTGTAGTTTCATATATATTTGTTTTTCTTGGTGACAAATTCCATATGCCTCACAGATCAGAAAATTTAAGAAAATAATCCTGGATTACACTGACCAAATTCCACTGAATAGATTAGAGAGAGATTATGTTAATAATACCTTTAAAAGGCAATGTGAATCTAAAAGCTTACTGAATGGTTTGCTATTGCCATATACCTTTACAGAAAAAGGCAAAATGTTACCAGCTGGAATAATATATTTGGCAGCCATTTGGCCCATGTCTGGACTATTATGTAAGTTAAAAATGAGCTTTCTGCTGTAGTTTGCATTATGTTAGATATGGAAATTAGACTCTTGGGGAACAAGAAAATGGATGTCTCTCAGATTCAACTCTACTGTCATGTTTATTCTGAACTTACATAGTAGATGAACTAATACAGTTTTTGAGAGACAAATAGATGTTCATAGTAAAAAAGAATGAAAACTTATTTCTTGCAGTTATCTTTATTTCCATTCTTCATTTTGAACATGCAGTATGTAAAAGAGAATGAGAACAACTGAATTATATATAATATTTTTATATAATATAAAATTATATATA
>VZTV01063733.1:0-17492 GCA_013400875.1 Anhinga rufa
TTTTTAACCCAGACTTGCCCTTTGTGAGCCTGATTCAACACCTATTAAAGCAACAGGAACCCTTGCTTTGACCATGTTTAGGAGGTACAGCAGGCTTGAGCTGCTTGGGTTTGGGTTGTTAACAGGTTTTCAGAGCTTCACCAGCAATGTTGGACTATCAAGTGCTGTACCTGTGTAGGGAGTTTCTGGCCATCAGCATGGGATGACACAGAAGAGGGGAGTTTTGCTTAAGTAATGCTTTGAAATGTCACTGAGATAAGGGGAAATACCTGCAATCTTGAGTTAAAGATTTTCTAGGCTCACTTCCTGAAGATCATATGCATTTATGATCATAATATATCGATATACCTAACTATTCCCTTAACAGCATTAAATTTTATAGCTCTTGTTTTACAAAACCTGCTGTTCAAAGCAGTCTGAAATTATTAAGTGAGGAGTTTAAGGGCAGCTTCTCTCAGAAAAAAAAATGAAACCCAGCAACAGAGACAAATGTAGTGCAGAAAACCAGAAACAATTAACAGGTCTTAAGAAAGATTAATTCAGTGTAATTGCCTTGTCAGAAAGAGGAAGGGAACGTCATATTCATGTCATTTTCTCTTCCCCTAAATCAAGAAATGGAATTAAGTGAAACTGATGCAATCACAGCTCTCATTTGGCCACAATATTGTGGCTGTGCCAAACAGTGACAGCTGTAATCTCCACCATGCATACGGCCGTGGCAGAGCGCAGAGAGTGCAGGAGGCAGCTCCAAGGAGCCCTGCATTACAGCTGTCTCCAAAGAAAATACCTTCATTTTCCCTTTCTTTCTTTTCCATTTTGTGTACACTAAGCATTTTGTGTGGTAGTCATATTCTATAATGTGTCAGAAAATATGCACAAATATTTACAGTAAATACACAGAGTATATGGCTGTTTTGTTTGTCATTTGCCTGAATTCACCCACCAGTTAAAATTAAGAAAAAGTTCATATTAAATTGAAGGGCAAAAGATGCTTTCTGAACACTGCTGCCATCCCAAATTCAAGACACAAAGGAACAAATCATGGAGAGAGGAGGGAAAGGAGGTGGTCTTGGCAGCCAAGGGGACAAGGTGGTATTTTGTGCGGTGGGGGTGAACAGAGGCCCACAAGCTGCAGGAAGATGGTCTGGGGGATTCTGCACAGCCAGGAGTCATTATTAGGAAGCAAATAATAGCTGATGAGACATTCGATCAAAGACAGTGGAGAGTGGTATAGCATAAAATTGTTGACGACTGTTCAACAGAAACCATGAAATAGTGAAGTCTGCTTTCAAAACAGCAATCCGGCTACCCAAGAAAGACAGGCAATACTTGTCGGGGAGTTCACTCTAAGAAAAAGGAAACCAACATCCTGCCCAAGGCAAACACAGAGACCACAGAAGTACTGCTCTTCCTCTTCTGGGGCTGAGTCTCGTGATGTAACCCAGATCATACAGCCTGCCAAACTCAATAGGCCATTCATTTTTAACAGTGCACACCAGCATTAGCATCACAGCTTCATGTGACATGTAACAAATTTTAGGACTTTTGAGGAATTTGGAGGCTACTGAAAGAAAATAATTTCTGAATTAGGAAGAGGAGTGTGGACAAGCAATGGCTCTGGAAATGAGGCACACCTAGCAAGTGTGATGTGGGCTGAGGTTTCAGTTTTGATGCTCCAACTTGTATGGAGGCAGAAACCTGTGCAGTTAAGGTGTGGCCTCATTGCAGCAGAAGGAGGTCTGTCTTCCCAGGAAGTAAACCTGACTGAATAATTCAGGAGGGCAATGTGGTAATGACTAATGGGAAAGAAGAAGAACCAGATAAGCATTGGTTTGGCACAAAATCATGCCTGAAGACAAATTTAATCAAGACGCCACAGACATGACAAGAAGAATATCGTTAGTTTCCTATACATCAGCTCTTGATGACTGGGTAATAAATAAGATCTGGGATTTCTGAAGTAGCTCGTGCTGTTTAGCTTAATAAGGAAAGAGTGATAATTAGATCATAGGCTGTAAATATCTATCTACATGGGAACAGAAATCTGCTAAGTGAGGGCTCTTCAAACAGAAAAGTCCAATTGACTAGCTAAAGCTATAAACTCAAACTAAAAATGACATGTAAAATCTGAAATGTGAGGATAGATAACCATTACCAACCTGTACTAATGTTGGATTTCCTGTTTCTGGCAATCCATTAGAAAGCTGTACCAATGGCAATGGTGGATTTCCTACTTCTGACAACCTTGAAGTTGAAAAAAAAAAGCTGTGTTTGGGTATTTTTTTTAGTGGGTTTCCCCCAAAAGACATGGTTCTAACATAGTTTTTGGGAAGGTGGATTGTGTTGTAGAGATGCTCACCCTACACAATTCCACGCAGTTTATAATGTGCAAATCCCTCTTTTGTGTAAACTCATCCATTCAAGGTTCTTAGCAGGGTCTGTCACAGGTTAAAGGGGTAAATTTCTGTGGGAACTGCTTGTCAGAATATTGGCAGCCCCTCACTAAGGCATCCTCACTAAATATAGCTCCCTTTAAAGTCACAAATGTGTGTGAGAAAGACCCAGAAATATGCAGACCATCACTGGTAAAATTAAAATGTTCTGTAGAGATTTTTCTCAAGTATATATAAACAGAAAGACACTTAAATCATTCAAAAGATAAAGGGGAAGGTATGCAGTTGAAATTAACTGTCACATCCATCGAATCTATGGGCGTAAACCTGGTAGTTTACACTAACCAATAATTACTCCCAATTTCCCACCTGTCACAAATAGATAGGCTGGGCTAAACAGAGGGCAAGTCCTGCCTGACCAACCTAGTGGCCTTCTATGATGGAGTGCCTACATCAGTGGACAAGGGAAGAGCTACAGATGTCATCTATCTGGACTTCTGTAAGGCCTTCGACATGATCCCCCACAGCATCCTTCTCTCTAAACTGGAGAGATACGGATTTGATGGGTGGACTGGTCAATGGATAAGAAATTGCTTGGATGGTCACATCCAGAGGGTAGTGGTGAATGGCTCGATGTCCAGATGGAGACCGGTGACAAGTGGCATCCCTCAGGGGTCCGTACTGGGACTGGTACTGTTTAATATCTTCATCGATGACAAAGACAGTGGGATCGAGCGCACCCTCAGCAAGTTTGCAGATGACACCAAGCTGAGCCGTGCAGTTGACACACCTGAGGGACAGGATGTCATCCAGGGAGACCTGGACAAGCTGGAGAGGTGGGCCTGTGAGAACCTCATGAGGTTCAACAAGGCCAAGTGCAAGGTCCTGCACCTGGGTCGGGGCAACCCCTGGTATCAATACAGGCGGGGCGATGAAGGGATTGAGAGCAGCCCTGCGGAGAACGACTTGGGGGTACTGGTGAGCAAAAAGCTGAACATGAGCCAACAATGTGCACTCGCAGCCCAGAAAGCCAACCGTACCCTGGGCTGCATCAAAAGCAGCGTGGCCAGCAGGGCGAGGGAGGTGATTCTGCCCCTCTGCTCTGCTCTAGTGAGACCCCACCTGGAGTGCTGCGTCCAGCTCTGGAGCCCCCAGCACAGCAAGGACATGGACCTGTTGGAGTGGGTCCAGAGGAGGCCACAAAGATGATCAGAGGGCTGGAGCACCTCTCCTATGAGGACAGGCTGAGAAAGTTGGGGTTGTTCAGCCTGGAGAAGGGAAGGCTGTGGGGAGACTTTATTGCTGCCTTCCAGTACTTAAAGGGGGACTACAGGAAAGATGGGGGCAACCTCTTTAGCAAGGCCTGTTGTGACAGGACAAGTGGTAACGGTTTTAAACTAAAGGAGGGTAGGTTTAGACTGGATATAAGGAAGAAATTTTTTACAATGAGGGTGGTGAGACACTGGCACAGGTCGCCCAGAGAGGTGGTAGATGCCCCATCCCTGGAAACATTCAAGGTCAGGTTGGACTGGGCTCTGAATGGCCAGGGTGTTTGGACTAGATGGCCTCTTAAGGTCCCTTCCAACCTAAACCGTTCTATGATTCTATGATTCTGTGAAGTAACAAGACCATAATTAAGTAACAAGAGAATAGAGGAAATTGGACAAAGGGTGAAGGGAAGGCTAAAAGCTTGATAATTGATGTTTTAGAAAAAGAAGAAAAGGTTCAGCAGAGACTGGCCAGTAGCTTAATCCAGTCCCAGTATAAGTGAATACATCTCTAGCCTTCTGCAGTGAGTAATATGGATAATGAAGTTGCGCAGTAAGATGGGCTAATAGCACTGCCCGGTCATGCCAAGTGTGAACGTGTTTGGGATCTGCCTTAATTTGCAAAAACTCAGGGCAGAGAACCAATAAAAAGGAGCAGTTTTCTGCCCCTATTCTCCCTCCCATCTGAGGCATGTAGAAGCACGTTGCTACAGAGTCTAGAGCCCAAGGGTTTATGCAAACATGCATGACCATCACTGGCATATGAAATATATGTCCACATATAAGAATAGACTACCCTGTAGGACTACCAAGACATGGAGTGCATTCCTTGGGTTATTTCTACACCTTATTTTTGCAGCTTTTCAGAACAGTGCCAGAGTTTGGCCTCTTCTCTTGTAACTGGCATGTATAGCCCTCTTCTTAATATGGATTCAGTCAAAAGCAAACTGCTCTTGGGCTTTTGGGAAAGGGATTTCACATCTGAATTTTAGGCGTAATGATTTGAAATGTCAGATTGAAGTCACTTTCTATGAGATTTGCTTCCAGACTGGAGGCATTATTGATTGTGCAGCAAGGTTCAATATCAAATTAAATGCATTGATTTGCTCCCAGAAAAATCATGTGCAAAAGAAGCTGTTTCTCTAAGTGAGTCTCCTAAAATTAAAACAGAATGAAAGAAATTCCCATTGCTTAATAAAAACTCTTCCTATCTGACAGAGTCTTTGTCTCTTTAGAGAGAATTATTTTTAGCTTTGATTGTGAAGAATACTAGTGGAACAGCTCTTGTGTGAGTCACAGCAGGTAAGCAGCAATGCTAAAAACGTAGCTAGGATTTTGCTGTGTTGCTGGGATGGTAGCAAAGGTGATGTTGTGTCACCTAGGAAGATAAAGATTATGCAATTCTTACAAATTCAGACTAAAATGTGATAGCAGTCAGACTATGAGAAGGAACATTTCTACCCATTGTATCAAACTGAAGCTCGTTTTCTACCCTAGTACAGCCTGATATATTTTGGGATATTTTCTTACCAGTCTTTTTTCTCCTCTTCTAGGAATGATCAAACCAGTCAGCTTACAGCATTATACATCAGCAGCCAAGGAGAGAACAGGGAATGAGACATTTCTACCAGTTCCATTTGCAAAAGTTATATTAATCAAAATCAAGCACTGTGGTACTTTTAAACAGCCATGGCTGCTGAACCCTGGAGCTTTAACTTGTCACTTAAACAGTGGGGTTACTGCTTGTGTAAGCAGTCGTGTCTGAGCTCTCCGTAATTTGGGAAAACAAAAATGTGAAGTCAAACTCCCCTTTTATTTCCCTTATTCTGTCTCAATTAGAAAGGCTGTGATTCCCAGGGTGAGATCCTGCTGAGCAATACCGTCATGGTATTTGCTTTTCATTCAGCACAATTAATAGATGATTTGCAGCAATCCATGGTGGTGAGGGCGAGTTCCTCCCCACACGCTGCCCAAAGCCTTGCCCCAGGCACCAACCCTGTGTCTCAGAGCAGAGTATGGGTCCTGAGCCCTTCAAGTAATGCTGGTGTTAGTGTCAGAGCAACACTTCCCTAGGGATATGGGAACCCCTACCCAACCAGCCACAAAATCCCCGCTGGAAGGAACTCTGGTGGGAAAGGGGTCAGCTGGAGAGGGTTTCCACTGTGGGCAAGGGACAGTCTTGCTTGCAGGAGGCCTCGGTAGGAGAGCATGCCTTTGGGATCTAGGCATATATATAATGAGAAAGAGAGGATAATCAATGAACATGTGTGAGGTAGCTGGAGAAGAGAGGAATGGGTGGATGAGGTGGGATGGCATAGCTGTGACATATAAAGGGGAAGGGGAAAATGCACACAGCTTGTGTGTACAACCAGCTCAAGCCCTTGGCATTTATCCCCTTTCTCTCCCAGCTCCTTTGAGCTGCACCCTCAGCTAGGGTAATGCAGCACGCCCAGGCAGAAAGCAATTAAACTTCCCTCTGTATACCAGCGAGAACTCTCTTTTTCGCTTTAGAAGGCTTACTCCCCAGGGCCTAAATTGAACCTTAATCTACAATTGAGCAGCACTATAGGGGCTCTGCTCTCAACTGGAGTATCTGGGAATTACTGCAGTGTAAACAATAATTTCATAATATTAATGTAAGTGTGTTGTTAGATTGCAGAGTCACATATTACTATTCAACATCCCTGGTGTAAAGTTGCTTATGCATAGTCTTGCAAAGGGTTTAATTGGGAAGGCTAGATAGCTATGAAGGGGTTACTCTGGCATTTCCTCTGAGGGTAATATGGGTTGCTCTGTCTACAACCCAGTAGATCCATATGGAGGATTCTGCATTAAAATTGGCTATTATTCAAGGCTCTTCAGAGAATTTCACTGTTTTGCTTTTTAAATATGGACACAAGAGAAAAAGGAAAAATACACCTGAAAGTTTCACTGCTGTCACTTGTGGGAGTATTTTTTCTTTCATTTTGCTCTAGCTGCACACTGTTTTCCTCCTTGGTAAAGTAGCTTTAAAATACACAGGCTAAAAAGGGCAGAGAGTGTGTATTTTTATTATGTATTACTAGTTACTGCAGAGATCTTATGACTTGGATAAATTTCCCAGGTGCAACCTTGACCTCACAGCAGTCAGCAACAACTCTTCGCTGACTTTGTGGGGCTGAGTGGAGGGAAAGCAATCCAATGGCATGATACTGTTGGTGCGTCCTCTTTTCCAGAGATACTATTTCAACACAACCCACATTGAGCAAAAGTCTAAGCAAACCTTAGCCTGACTTTCGGTCTTACACTTGAAGGTCACAAGACTCAGTTTTGTTTAATCTGCACATGGACCTACTTCTAAAACAGTGGACTCTTCTCACGAGCTCATCTGGTGTCTTATCTCTGATGTCCAGGAAATGAGCCTCCCCACTACTGTCATACTGCGATGTTAAGAAGGAGGTTTTGTAAGTTACTGAGAATGAAAACCATATATGACTTTGTTAATTAAAAAAAAATATAAATCTTGCATAGGTCATCGTCATGCCGAGAGATACTGAAGGGCCGTGGAAATCAGAAGACTCCAGAGGGCACCAAAGCTATCATACTGTAGAACTGATGGATGTCAGGATTGTATACTTTGGCCTTTTGCTTACGTATTATGGTGACTCTCTGTTGTTACCTATCACCTGTCACCTATGCAGATATTCCCAAATTTGAGTAACAAACTCGAAATTTGTGCTGAACTGCAAGGACAGCTGCAGTAATCAGTAAGACGCTTATTTCCACATGTTGCCTGTTTTGCATTAAAGTAATTTTGCATTAAAGTAGTTTCTGTGGCAGGTTAATTACTTTTTCCTTTTTCTAATGAGTTAGTTCAACCAGCCTGGTAAATGATTTGTGCACGTTCCAAATTCTGCTTATTTACAGCACTGAACAGACAACTCCATAAATGTCTAGCTTAATTTTGTGGTGAGTTATGGATGATGGAGGCCACCACAAGTCATTCTTTATTAGCCTCGACTCAAAAGCTGTGACAGTGATTGCTGTAAGGCTATAGAGATTGAGCAGGATGTTGTAAAAACACAACAGTGGCAATAAGAAATGTAAGTATTTTTGAGACCTGGAGACCAGATAGTCTGTGCAGGCTCTATATCGTGTTGTATACATTTGTAATATTTCTCTCTGTGCATCCTGTTGGCTGCAGGAAGCTTAAGACTATGGAAAACTTGACTAACTCTCAGCAGGTCACTACTCCCCAAAAGCGCAGCATTAATTTGTACTGCTAATAGTGAATAAATAACTGTCATGGTTTTAGCTGGGATAGAGTTAATTTTCTTCACTGTATCACAGAATCACAGAATCACAGAATGGCAGGGGTTGGAAGGGACCTCTGGAGATCATGTCATCCAACCCCCCTGCGTGAGCAGGCACACCTAGAGCAGGGGGCACAGGACTGCGTCCAGGCGGGGTTTGAATGGCTCCAGGGAAGGAGACTCCACAGGCTCTCTGGGCAGCCTGTGCCACTGCTCTGGCATCCTCACAGTAAAGAGGTATCTGTAGCTGGTATAGTGCTGTGCTTTGGATTTAATATGAAAATCATGTTGATATCACACCGATGTTTTAGTTGTTGCTAAGTAGTGCTTGTACTAGTCAAGCACTTTTCCAGCTTCTCATGCTCTGCTGGGTGCACAAGAAGCCGGGAGGGGAGGGGGCACAGGCAGGAGAGCTGATCCAAACTGGCCAAAGGGATATTCCATATCATATGATGTCATGCCCAGTATATTAACTGGGGAGAGTTGGCTGGGGGAAGCAGTGATCACAGCTCAGGGACTCACGGCATCGGTCAGTGGGTGGTGAACAGTTGCAGCGCTTGTTTGTTTGGTTTTTTCCTCCCTCCCCAGGTTTTCTCTCTCTCTCTCTCTCTCTCATTATTTTCCTTTTCATTGTATTATTATTGTTATTATTACTGTTTAATTTTAATTATTAAGCTGTTCTTATCTCAACCCATGAGTTTTCTTACTTTAGCTCTTCCGATTCTCTCCCCCATCGCACAGGGGTGGGGGGAGTGAGCGAGCAGCTGCGTGGTGCTCAGTTGCTAACTGGGACTAAACCATGACAGTAAGTCATTGAAGAAAATACGTATTAACAGTAACATAACACAGGAAATGTTTGAGTGGAGGCTGGGTAACAAACCACAGCAATGCTCACAGTCTTTGCAAAGAGCCTGCCTGTTTACCATGTTAAAAATATGCTTTCTTATGCTCTTTCCCTGAGTATCTGCTGTTGTCCAGAGCTGGAGACAGGGTGTTAGGCTAGGCAGACCTTTGGTCTGACTCACGTACATACGTGTGCTTACACACAAGCACCAAACCATTCATTCCTCTCTGCTTCCTGCTTACACATCCCTTGCTCCCTTCCCACCTTGTTTACAACGCCCTTGCACACACTAGCCCTCGCTCCCCCCAGGTATATATGCCTTTGATGGAGTAAACAGTTAACTGTGGTTACAAAATTGCCTTTTGAGAGGTCTTCCGATCCAGGAAGGGGGTAACTATACCAGGAGCTTACAGTCAACAGTGAGCAGGACACTGAGGAGCTTGTTGAGACACAAAGCACACCAGAAGTCAGGTGGAATAATCCCGAGAGTCTATGCATGCTACATGATGGCTGGGTAAAAGTGGAATCAGTGTGCTGAAGGAGCTGAAGCCATGGGGCTATGAAGGGGACCGTGTCAGGGGGAGGCTGGGGGGACGAGCCAGGCCAGCAGTTCAGGCGCAGACACAGTTAGGTGCCAGGCTGAGCAGCATCATGCCCGGGCAGTCACCCCAACTGGCAGCTGAGCAAGCAGCCTAAAAGCAAAACTCCTAGGCAGCCCTCAGAAACCACACTGTACCGTGGTCGCCTGGACAAGGCTTGATAGAGGCTGATGGCTTTTCCATAGGAGGAGCCCATTTCCCACCAGCCTGAGGGCAAGTTCGTTTGTAGAGGGAATGGGGGCAGGAGGCTGGTAACAGCCCTCTAAGCCCAGCCCTGCTCTCACAGCCCAGCAGACTGCTGGAGAAGAGCCCATCAACACCATTAGCCATCCCAGATAGCACCATTAGCTATCTGGGGAGTGAGAAATTCTCCCGCTGCCCACCCCCTGCTCTGAATATAAAGGTGGTCATATCATTTTCACCATCTTCTAACTCAGCAGAGTTTTGACAAGGGGAACCAACCTTTCTCTAGCTATCGCTGGATAGTCCCTGCCCCACAAGCAAAGGGGGCAGAGGAATCCAGCTCCCCACTTATCTTGACCTTCCCTGCAGCCACTGAGCAGGAGGAGTGTTTCTCCTCAGATCATGTAGCTTAAATCACGGAGAGGTTTGCAAACAGGAATTTTGGCAGCACCAATCCAACAGCCCTGGTGAAGGTAGAAGTGCCTTCAGCACAGAGGAGACAACTCTGCTGCTCTCTGTCCTAGCAAGAAGAACAGCAGCAGGGAAGGGGTATCCAGAGAACAAAGCTGAGGAGTGCCTTGTACACAGGCACCAGGGCTTTGTGTCTAGTCACATCTCCTCTGAGGAGCCAAAGGAAAAAAAATGACAGTATATATGCTTTGCCCACTCATCAGCTGGAAAGGGCAGTGTGAGCTGAATAGCTAGGAGTATTATGGAAAGAAGACTGAGAAAAAAAAACCATATATCATCCGTGCTCTTCAAAAAAACCCAGAATCTCATCACTCCCTTCTTGTGTGATAGGTGTTAGTGGTAGATCCATAGTCACACTGTCCTGCACAAGCCCCTGAAACTCAGTCTCTTTTTCCTAATGTAGCAAGTCTCCTAAGAAAGATGAAAATGCAGTAACTTTTACCTGGCCCCAAACCTGCTATCCTACTGTAAGCAAGACAAGTGTTACTCTGCAACAGCTAGAATGGTGCCTCTGCACATGTAGACAAAACTCTGCAATGTTAGAGACCAAATACCTCAATTATGCTGCACCTGTGAGTCATAGTCCTTAATGAGGTACAGGCTGTGTAGCTGCAGCTCCCTGAGCTGACATTGAGGAAAATAAACATTGATCTGTGAGAAGCAGAGCTGAGGAAGCTTGGTTTTCTATGGTCTTGCATCCTACAACCCTACTCTCTGCTCTTCACACAATACCTCCTTCTTCCTTCCTTATGTCCCCTGCGATTCGCCCTTTTCTTCTTATTTCTCTAGCCCTCCTCACACCTACTAATCGCTGCATCCCATGGATGTGCACATCCTACCTCCAACGTCTTCCCACATGCCCACATACTGCCTAAGGCAGAGGCAGTTTCTGCTGTGGCCAGTCCCAAGCCACAGATGTGCTGATCGTTTGGGCAGGATCCATCTGCCAACTGACTGCTCCACAGGTCAAACAAAACCAGTGACTGCCAATGCAGACTGTAATCTTTGCCAAAGGAGGGGCACACATGAGAACCTGAGCATCTCTGTGTCTTCAACTCATTTCTCAAATTTGGATGAAACTGGTCAGTTTTGAGGGGGGAAGTGACAGACAGTGTGTTCTCATGAGCATTAGGAGACCTGTCTAGAAAGCACGGGAGGTTTTGCAGTTGTGGTCATACAACTGCGCGATGCCAAGGCCCAAGCCTGCATGACATTATCTAGCTAGTCTCTCTGGCTTTCTTTTGCCTGCCTTCTTTAAAGCTTCTGTGTCAATATCAAAAGCCCCCAACCTCTGAGGCTGTGGTTTCACTGTCGCTGTCACCACTGCTTTAAGCTGGCTTAGTACTCCCCAGTAGAGTTGCACTCATCCGCCTCTTGTAATGTCTGTCCTCTTGTAACAGCCCCTCAGGCAGGGCTGACTCAAGTGTCTGCACAGTGGTGTAAGGGACCAAACCTGGAAGCCGATCTGACTGCAGAAAAAAAAAAAAGGCAATATGGAGTAGGCACAAGTGGCCCGGGAGCAACAGAGTACGTGGCAGTAATTGCTTAAGCCAGCACCACTGCCAAGGAGTTGTTCATCAGATATGCCCTGAAGTTAGGGAGGGGCCCGATCCTCAGAGCTCAGGGAGGTGAGAGCCAGCATAATACTGGCATTGGTCATTTGCCCAAAATAAGAAAGGATGAGCTACAAGTACCCCATTCCTCCTACAAGTCTGTGAGAGGCAGGGGGCAAAGCAGCACTATGCAGAAGCAGCTGGCTGACCCATCTGCCCCCTCTGTATGCAACGATAGCAAAGGGAAAGAAAAACCAACACATCTCAGTGACTGAAAAGATATAGGAAAATTCAGCATGTTAGCTGTTCTAATGCAAACTTGTATTATGCCTTAAGGCAGAAGAAAAGTGGCTGCATTTCTGCCTGTTTTTCCACCCAGGGCTTTGTGCACAGAGGCAAGCAAGGAAGCAACAAGACACTGCAGAGCCTTCATCAGCGCTGTGTTGTGCCCACGTTTATAATCCTGTCTGAGAGACTGAGCTTCACCTTAGTCTCATTGCTGCAGCTCAGAGCATGAGTGAACTCAGCTCACATCAGTCTGCAAAAAGGCTGCATGGACACGCTCAGGCTTGAGAGCTTGAATTGCACAGCAGCTGCAATCATTGCTTAAAGCAGTGGTGATTATTCTCAACCAGATGAAGAAAAAAAAAACAATGAACCAAAAAAAATCCAACAAAAAGCTCAGGGCCATCTTAAAACATCTGTTGGGAAGTGGTGAGGAGACTAAATGCACACAGCATGTCCATCACCAAGTAAGTTACTCCTCTGTGGAGGTTTGTAATAGAAATAAGTGTGCTCTGAATGAAGAATGAATGGAAATGAGTGTGTGAAAGCACCAGAAAAACCAGCAAAATAAAGGTTAAGAAAGTAGCCTCTACCAAGGACAAAATGACAGCAATAATATACTAATGAAGGTGTTGTTTATGCCAAGACCAGAAGGCCTATCCTCAGATAAAACCACAGCTGGGATGGTTCATCAAGAGCAGATCCCACAGGAGAAAGGCAACAAATATACAGGATGTTGCATGGGCCATTCCTCTTGGTGGTACCTCTAAGGTACCCCAAGTGCAGAAGCACAGACAAAGCACATGCCAACATTCATGAAGGAATAAGCAAAATTCTGAGTCAAAAGGATCCTGCTGTAACTGTTGGCTTCTAATGGGTATGAAAGGCCTGTCCAAACCTGATTTGCCATCACCAATGAAGAGGAACTGCTAGCCTCTGTCTCTTGTTCTCCATGTTGCACACAAGTGGTCCTTGGCCAGACCGCTTGAGCACACGCATCTACCTCACTGTGCATGACTATAACAGGGTACAAGTGTAGTGGATGAAATCTGGCCAAGAATGAGTGTGAGTGAAATCAGGTTTTTTTAGTATAAAATCCCTTACCTTTCCCTAAAATCTCACTTTAAGGTCTACACTGGCTTCCTATACCTGAAAGCATAAAGACAAACAAATAAAAAGCTTCATAACTCTCAGACCTGATCTATTCACCAGCTAGTCCCCTCGCTCACAGTTTTATGCTCTCCTAAATGATTACACTTACTAGCTGATTTTCGTATTAGCACTTATCTTTACCTACATCTGAAGAGGTGGAAAGGGTTTAAAAGTGGAAAGGGTTTAAAAATTGGCATCTTTCCAAGTCCCATCTTTTTCATCTCCCAGGTCTTTTCTTCCTCTTTTTTCTGCTGCTTTACTGGAAGGGGTGAACCTTGTCCCATGTTCCCGATTCTCCTCCCTAATCTCAACTATAGACCACAGTGTTTGGGAACTGTCACAGCAACGAGGTAAATAATCCTTTTCTCCTAAGAGTTTCTCATTTCTGCCTTCATCTGGTGACAGCAGCAAAAAATGGAGCTGCACGAAGCCAAATTTCCATCAAGATGACTGAAGCTTCAGACTGTGACCTGTCAAGTCCCTCTGAAACCTTATTTTAATTGCCTTTCAAAACAAGTGCTTCCTGCAGAGTCCCTTCTTATGTTCAGTGCCTACTCTATTTTGACCTGGGTCTTCCTAATGGTTAATGTAATCCTCAATATCCCATGATAGTTTTACACAAGACACGAACCCCATTTCTTGGGTTATCAGTCATTTTTCTCCACTTAACACGTACACAGTTATCCTAGATTCAGTGACTCTTCTTGCAGGAAGTTGAGGTTCAGGGTCATTAGAGAACAACTACCACCTTGCTGGGCATCTTGCCATCTTTTAATGTGAGGTGTGAAAGGGCTTTTACCACGAAGCGGTTAAAGCAGAGACATGGCCCAGCTGGAGTGGGACAAAGGCATTTAGCAAGGGTCAAAACTGACTGAGACAAAGTGGGAGATCTCCCCACGTACGTCCCACTGTGCTGTGCCCAGCTGCTCACCAGAGCGACACACAGCTCCCCGGGCTCTCCACTCCTCTTCCCCTCTCCCCTCACACCTTAGGGTGATCCAAAACTAGACACATCTCTACTCTTTTTGAAAGAACTGTGCTGTCTCCCGGTTCCTCCTTGTCCTCGTGAAGACCTCCATGACCAGCTTGAGACCCTGCACAGTTTCCTGCCCTCTTATCTGTAAACCTAAGCTAAGGGTTTTTCTTGCTGCCCAGTGGAGTACAATAGCAAGAAGCCAAGCCAAAGTCTAGGCAGGAAATCACCTATGTGAATCCTTATTTGTATGCCTCCTGGGGGATTGTAAGCTTTATATCTGTGCGGCAGCTTCTTGTAGATAAAAACAGTGGGAGCAGGGAAAAAGCCTCTCGATTCAATCCCACCCTTTTCAGACTTGCTTTGTGACTGTGTGTATGAACCCATCAGTGTCCCCCTCTATCTGGTGGTAAGAAAAAACAAACAATACATGTGCTATTTGGTTTGCAGCCAGCATCAGCTTGCAGAAATGTGAGCAGCCTGGTTAAGGAAAAGGCTGTGTAAGTGCAAACTTGTGGTTCACTGTAGTCAGCAAGAATTGTTTTATGGCTTTACTTGCCAAGCACTTTGTAGAAACAAGTTCTGTCTTTGAAAATTGCTCTGTCTGCTCAGTAGAAGTGGTGTATTTCTATCACAACAATGATAGGCCTTCCAGAAAGAATGGCAACTTTCACATTTCATCTTAAATATTTATGTATGCATGATAGTACATCACTTCAGAAGAAAATGTTGATACATATTATTAAATAAGGGTACAGCCGGGACTCAATTTGGTCAAAGTATTAAAGCTAATGCCTCCACAAGCTGAAGGCAGTTCTGCCTACTTTTAGCTGAACCTCTGTAAAATTATGGAATAGTTCAGCTATACAATAGTGTTACTGAGTTCTCATAATCCATATTACCACTCTAGACCACGGAGTCACCTGTGGTAGCTATTGTACTTCTGGCTAACCAGAGATCTTTTTCCCTCCCATATTATTCATATTATATGCAAGGAAAAAAAAAACAACTTTGCACTTGTCCAATAATTTTCAGAAGGTGAGAACTCCTCTGAGCCACAAAAGACAGAATCAACTTTTCAGCACTCACATTTCAGGAATAATAGGGTGGATATATTATTTCTTGCAACTGTTTTACACCATGTGTTAGCAAACCTACACAAGAGGAAGTTGCTTATTCAAAATATCAGAGACATGGTGTAGGCTTGCTGACACAATGAGAGGCACACCTTCTGTGTGTGAGGGGTTGGTTTTTGTTTCATTTTTTTAGCTGCCAAGTAACATTCAGATGCTAAATGGGAGAGGTCTGGACAGAGTGTTTTCTGCAGCTGAGTTGATAGCTTTGCTATTGTAGAATTCATAGCTGATCTGCAGCAAATCTGTACAGCAGAGGGTCAGTGACTTAGAAGAGCCAGAACACAAACATGTTCTGCCTCATTCCTCTGCATGTGCTATGAAAATCAACAGGCTGTCCCATGTGACTTTGCAACCCAACTCAGATTTCTCTCACTGGACACTCATACATGGCATTTCTCAATATTTTTTTAATTAAGAGGTTTCTTCACTCTTTGGGAAGGAAAAAAATCCCAAGTACCTGGACCGGATCACTAAAAGAACTTTAATTTCCAGCAAAACTAGAATGCATCTATTTCCCTTTCCCCCCACTTCTTTTTTCCACTTACTTAAATGCATCAGTGTATGCATGTTGCATTTTACTTAAAATAAACCCAAACCTTTCAGCTATTTTTTGTACCACCTGGACACATTTTAGCACCAATCAGTGGCCTGGTCTGAAACCACTGATTTATACAATTTGGCCATTTCACAGTTTGGACTTTAGTAGAATATTGCTCAGAAAGATTCTCTGCAAGCCTCTTGCACTTCTCTGCAGAAAACGAGTACTTGGCTGCTCCAGCTCTTTTCAGCATCATAGAAAACTTTCCCTTAGACCAGCTGGGTTTCATTTGTGATCAGCTGAACTGGAACTCAGTCTTTTCTTACCACAGAAAAATCATTATTCTTTGTATAATTATAGTATCTGTAGAGAAAATACGTGTGTTTTCAGGTAAGAAAAACTGAGAGAGAACCATCATCTAATCTCAGAGTGTTTTCTCCATTAAAGATAAGTTTTTCATTTTTAAAATGCGTCACAAATTAATTAAAGCCTAGAAAATGAGAACCTTTGGCATGGGGCAGGTGGACTAGTCTTATCATTTAGATTTAAAAAAAAACAACAGAGCAGAGTCAAATCATATATGGTATTGCTGCCTATTATGGAAAACCAGAGCCATATCTGCAAGCCTCAAGATCCCACTGAGCTGGATAATGCCGAATAACAGACACCAGGCAGGAGCTTTCAGACCCAGCAGGACCGGCCGCTCTGGTGTCCTATATAGTCAGGTGGGTGAAATGCTAGAACTGCTTTCCTCCTTTCTGGAAAAAGAAAAAGCTGTGTTATAACATTTGCCAACGTGTGAATGAAAACCATGAAAATCCCACACTGTAAGTGCTCTTAGGGATTGATGATGGCCTCTGTGGTGTGCACCCTGTTCTGACATCTATTTATTCTCCAGAGCTGTCTCAAAACTGATGAAAAAAGAAGTCAAATGTTAAACAATGGTAAAATGTTTCTGCGAAGTTTTAAGACTTGCATAAAGGATTCCTGAAGCACAATGCCCTCAAAACCTATGGCTCTCAGAAGAAATCCTTCTAGCCTTCTAAAATCACTTCTATGGGAGAAGGGAAGAAAGAAAGCCAGATTTAAAATACTCTTGAGTGGGAATTCTGACAACTCTTGGCTAGGGTCCAAAAGCAAAACCATGTGAATGAGATACTAATGGGACTTTATTGCCCAAATGTGGGAGTCACCTGTGACCACAGGATTTACCTTCTGCAGTCCCACCGTGCTTTTGCCTGCCTGCAAGGCACAGCACCTCTCTCTTTTCTGGTTGTATCAGTGTTACAGAGAGATCTGTCCTGGGTAGATTTGTAGGAATTCTTAAGGTGGACAAGTAGGAAGTACTAGGAATTAGGAAAGCATCCCAGTTCCCCCTTCAATCCAGCCCATTGCCTCCTCCCAGCTGGTCACTGGCTGCCCTGGCAACTCCCGTTTAGCTCCAAAGCTGCAGTTTTCCATCTAATGCAGCATCATACCCTGCAGCGCTCCACGTAGGTCTGCTGCATTTCCCTTGGCTGGGGAAAACAGTGTGCTGTCATGTAACTCTGATGAAGGAGTGTTGAGCTTTGCTATAATACCATTACATCTCTCATCATACTTATTAAAACAAACCAAACCAAACCACCTGAAGTCTTGTGCACTGTAAGGTAAGATCAATAGATCCTTTCTGTTTGTTCTGCTCTTGCCCTGAGGCGGGATGTTCAGAGTTTGTGTGCCATTTCTTCACCCACCTCAGACACCACCGTTCCCAACATTTCTAGGAAATAAGCACGCCGAGCAACTTCTAATTTGCTTTCAGCTGA
>VZTV01063753.1:0-13639 GCA_013400875.1 Anhinga rufa
TCTCTTTGAACTGAGAAATGACAGAGCTGAAGAGTGAATGCATTTCATCAGTAAGATGAAATATGCCTCTGTGGAGCCTGGAGAGGCACTAGAACTTTTAGCTGGACCATATTTGCTTATACTGAATAATTTTTCTGGGAAATTACCTTGCCACTTACCCTTGCCAGCTGTCTCTTCGGTCACAAACACCACAGCCCTGGCAATGCTGTTGGAGTCAGCTAAGTTCAGGTTCACTGTCTTCAGTGAGAGTGAAGAGCAGGACCGTAGCTCTTGGCCTCCTTTTTCTGTGGCACATGCGGCAATGACACAAAATCCCCTTTTGTCAAGCCATTTAGCCAGTGAGTTTCCAAGTCCGGTGTCACAGCCTGTTATGAAGATGTGCTTTCCACTCAGGTTTCTCACTCTGTGACTGTCTCTGATGAGCCAGTAAATGATAAGAGAAAGTATGGAAGCCAAAATTGCTATGTGCAGTGAGTCTGAAAGTGAGAGCTACAAGCAAATAAGTTAATGGTCTAGAAATGCAATGAAGCAAATGTCCTCAGCCAACCTCCCAACTTTCTCAGACACGGTTCCCGTAAGGGGCTTTGTTTCTGGATGCAGCCCTTCCAACTCAGTGTAAGTTAGGGGAGAGCAGGGGTGGAAGCTTTGGCACAATGTGATCGAGATCCATGAATAATACATGCCTTGGCAAAACCTTCCCTATCCTCTTTTTCAATAGATTTCCACTGTTTTCAAGCTTTGCTGACCAATCTTTATAGACAGCCCTGTCTTTTTGGGATGTTTCAGACTGAAAGGAATGACTGCATCAGTTCTCACACTATCATCTGGGGTTTTTTTGTGGACACTGGTGATTATTTGTGCTAACATTGGAGAGAGGAATTCTTCTGGGAAGAAGGACAATTCTCTTTGGTTGCCTGCATGATGCCACCCAGGCTGCTCTTCTGACCTGTAGCATGGAAGTAGAATGACCTCAAGAACAACCAGAAAAGCCTAAGCTGTAGTGGTGGGTCTGATGACTAATTTGTTGTGTGACTTGTGTTGTGTGATGCTGAGTGGTCTGCATTCTGTCCTGTAGACAAGGTAGACTTGGGGCAGTACCTGAATCTTCTGTCTCCTTCCTTATTACCTGTTTAGCACTGATACACAGCGTGGTAGAATATATTATATAGGAGGTATGTTTGTATAAAGAAATGGGGAAATGCATGGAGATGTTGCCCTCAAAAAAAAAGAGCATTGAGGGAACACAAGGTTTCCTAACTCTGGTGGGGAGGATACTGTTTGATTATTACAAAAATTTTTGATAAGTGTAGAATACAGTTCTTGCCATCTAAAATCTTCATGATTGATTACTGGTTTTCTATTTGTATTTTTGGTTTGTGTAGGAATTAAACCAAAACAATACATTTAAACCAATATTCACAGGAAGGCTGGTAAGCATTTTCCAGACATCCTGTTAAAGTGAAGCTTTTTTACAGGAACTAAGCAGTCATGTAGGCTCTAGTTACCTATGTATGTGTAGAGGTGCAGACATCTGGCCTTTAAAATGTGATTGAATTCAAAGAATGGAGTGATAATTTAAAAAAAAGGAATTTGTGATTCTTTTTATGTCCTGAAAGTACTCAAAGAGGGAAGGGGTCTGTCTTCTTGTGCTGTCTGAAGTTAAGCATTCATTTGGCTGATTTTTGTATAACAACCTTGCTGCCTTAACGAGACTATTAGAGGAAGCCCAATGTATTAGGCCTGGTTGCTAGAGCCTGTCTGGTGTTCCTGTTCCTACTGAGTTCGTTGAGTGATTTGGATTTATTCTGATTCTAAATTTTGCTGTCACCTCACCAAGTAGGAATGGAAGGAATCTCAGAATCTGATAGCAAATGAATGTTGGACTCTCACTAAATAATTAAATCAGTCACATAGCTGATAAATGATAACAAGTGACGACATTCATTGCCACTTAATGAGCTTATTTTACATAGTTGGGTGCCTCAGTAGCCATCAGTGGGGACTTCTGAGCTACTGGTTAATGCTCTCTGATTTTAAAATGTTAAGCAAATAAATACAGATAAGAGTTTGCTTCTCCTTCCACTGCAATCTACAGGGAGGCTCCTACTGAATTTTTGGGGTATTAGATTGGTCCCTGGGCTGCAGCAGCTATTTTAGCAGCCCATCTCACTGTTGTTTTGAGGCTGATGTATGTGGCTCTCTAGTTCAGGTACTTCACTTAGGTACTTGGCTTTTTTGCTGTGGATGTCCCTGTTAAGTCTGACAAGGATTGCAGTGTTCCTGAATGTGTGCACTTTGGAATCATCTTTGTAATGTTTCACTGAGTTGGTGACATTTATTTTCCAAGAGGACTCACAGAGTGTGCTCTGACAAAGTGCCATTAAAACTTTGTGAAAGAGCTCAGGCTAATTTAGGCTTCTGTGCTGTAAAATAAAGTCTGAAAACAGGACGCTGCAGCAGCCAAACATAGATACACCCAGTCCATTTGCAACAATGTGCCAGGCAATGACATTTCCTTTGACTGCTGGTTTAGAATTTGGAGCTGAACTAGACACAGAGAGAGAGGGGAGTTGCTACCAGCAGGCTCTTGTAACCCCGTGCCAATAAATCTCAGCAATCTACTCAGCAAGCTAGTGCTGTGATATATAATTTTAGGACTCAATTTACATTTTCCCCAAGACAAAATTAAATGAAATAATTAGAGATTTGGGGAAAAGATTAACCTAATTGGAAACAGGAGCTGTAAATCACACCTTCCTTCCTTGGCTGTGCTGTAGGGAGGAAGCAGCAGGCAGCGAGCTTGCATTACTGGAAAGGAGATTAAATTTGAAACTGGGCTCTGTGGAGAAGTCCTGGCATATCTGGCCAGGATGCCTACTTGGCTCCTGTAAGAGAAACACCTGGGACTGCTCTGGTTAGCATTAGTCCCTGTGTTGAGGTAGCAATAATTGGCACAGAAGCACTCTTAAGACAAGGGGCTATAGGGGCGACAGCTGAGAGGGCAGTACCATGAGGAGCCTCCGCTGTTCCTCTCTCCCCTATCAGCCCCAGGCCAGTGTTCCTAAGCCTGTAATCCCTAACTGACTAGTTCTCCCAGAGTACCAGTTCTCCAGTAACACATGGACATTTGGTGCTGAGCACCATGGCTGGTTTTGGTCTGCTGCAGCCTTCTGCCAGTATTTATTCTGCTAGATGATGTCATTGCTGTTGGAAGGAGTCTGGGGTCAGAATCAAAGGAAATAGTCTCAGTTAAAGCTTTCTTCCAAGAAAATTGTCTTGCTCTGTGAATGTACAATGTTATGCAAAATATTTCTTGTTTGATAATTGTGGAGTACTAAAAACCTTACTTGTCTTCCAGGGCATATTGATTTTGAAATAGCTGCCTGGAGTGGCAAAGAGTGTGTTTCCAGGGAAAATGTCAGCATGATATTTCAGGAGTATTGATGTATCTTCATAAATATTGAATTCTGATTACTAATGTAGCCTGTAAATAGCTAAAGGCAAATTCTACTTTCCATTAAAACTTTGGTATTTGCCTGACAAATTGAGAACTCTTGGGATAGAGGCTGGCTTCTTACACCTAGACAAGTGTCATTGTAAAAGCAATTGATTTTAGAGAAAAGCAGCATGACTACACCAAGAGCCCTTTAAGATCCTTAGACAACTGCAAAATACAGCATCCCTCTAAAGGAAGCTAAAGCACATAGACCATACTGAAGGGGGGCGTTACTGTTTTACTCCCACAGCAAGTTTGCTTTGGTAGTTGTGCCAAAGAACCTCAGGTTGGGGTGAGGTTTGGGGTCTGGGTGTGCTTTGGATTTCTTCATCTGCCACTGTGCTGGGAGAGCAAACCTCCAGAAGTCAGTGCTCTGCAGTGGGTTAGAGTGACCTGCCAGGCATGCTAAGGAAGAACTGCCAAGGGGAAATTTAGGGACTGGTGTTCTTTAGAAACAGCACTCAGGTAGAATGTTTAGATATATCAGACAACTCTCTGACAGACCACGCAACAGCTCTCCAGAGTCTAGGAAGTACAAACTTTAATAATTGGTCATCCTGCCAGAGCTACAAAACCCCCAATCTTCAGTTAACAAATTGAACAAATACGCAGGCACAAACACATCACATCTCCCACTCTTAGGTGAGCTATTCCTGCACATGCAGGGCTTTGTACTTTTGTTTCATGGAGAAGGAGTGCTTTTTTGAATGCTGTGTAAAAATGTCAGTGTGATAATTCAGTTTGGTGGTCAACAGATAACTTAAGATCTTCATTATATGTCACCTTAAAAGAAATACATCTCCAAACTTTCCTACTAGCATTTTGCAGGGAGATGAACGTAGTCTGGGACAATGGGGGCTGATTTCTTGTCATGATTGTATCTTTCCTTGTACAGCTTGCACTTCAGATTTTTACCACAGCATTGGTAAAAAAAACAGGAAAACCAAACCCTGTAAACTCCTTGGTGGCTGACCCAGTAATTCAAAATAAAGGAGTAGAGAAAGATTCCAGCTGTTGGGAAGAACATTTCTGAGTTAGCATTTTATTCAGACCCTGTAGGTGCTTAGATAAGCAACAATTGTTAAACAACAATTGTTAAAAACAACAAAAAAATGAATTAATTTTTATTTTTTTAACAAAAAATTGTTAAAAAACAACAATTATTAAAATAATTCTAGAAAGGAAGGGACTGCATGTTCTCTTCTCTGTGCATTCAAAAACAGGTGCTTAATTTGTTCTCTTAGCTATTCCACAAATGCACATAATGGGTACTGCTCACTATAACAATAGACACGAGTTCTGGTTTTGTGCCGGTACTCACATTCTGGGGAGACATCTGCAAGCTCAGTCTATACCTCCTGGTGCTCACGAGTTGCCTTCACCAGTTATTTCCAGTGTCAGAACATAGAAACTGCCCAAGTCAAACTCAGAAGCTTGTGCACCAAGACCCACATGATGATAGTTTCCAGAAAAATCTCACTGTAAATTCTGTGTCTGGTGGTGCTTTCTGATCGCTGTACATTGGCTGACAAGCACAGCCCCTCTCCCTGCTGTTGATAATGACTTGTGCTGTGATGCTTCTGTCTTAGGGACTTACTTAGTATTAATCTTCTATATATGCTCCACGCCTGCCCACCCTACCTATGTTGTATAAGCATTGCTGCCTATATATAGTAATCTACAGTACCTGGGGGATTCTCAAGACTCATTAGGGACAGCTAATCTACTCAGCTGGGAAAGACTGATCTGTGCTTTGTCTTGAAACCAGCAGGAGTCTTTCCATTGATTTAACAGGGCTTGGTTCAGACTTCCACCTTTTCTCCTGCATGAGAGCGGATTGTTATGGCTTAATCTTTCAAGATACATCCTTGTGCATGAAAACTTTCAGGGATGAAATGATTTTTTCTAGTCCAGGGGCAGCTTTTTGCACAAATCAATTGCCTGAGTAACTAAGCAATGTTTTTCAAATAAAAGCTCAAATTCTACAAACTATGCAAACAGAAGCTCTACAGTTTGCACGGGAAAAGACTCTAACATAAAACCGCTAGGCTACTTGTTTGTTTGCTACCTGACCCAGAGTCTGCTGGGCACTTCTAATACAGGTCTGAGTGCTATTGCATAAACGTGTAAGCAGAACTCCTTTTCCCCACTCTTCACACCTGCCCATTCATAGCGCTGTGCAGTGCCGGATGCTGCAGGAAGTGAGGAAGCTTGGGCAGAGACCTTTCTCAACAGCAGAATGAATGAATAAGGTTTTTTTAAATGAAAATTAATTTGAAACTAACTGAATGAGAAGGAAATTACAACTGGGGAAACCAAGCAAGGTGATAGGATGGAGCTGGAAGTGATCTGTCCCCATTCAGTTGAACGGACCATGGCAATGGCAGCCCATCCCAGACCGGCTGGTGATCCCTGTCCGGCTGCTCCCAGCCAGGAGCTGCAGAGTTGTTAGTTCATCCTCTGCTTGGCAGGCAGCTCTTCCCCCTCCAATTTCCCTGCTCAGTTTGGCTTGGGCCTGGAAAGTCTTGCTTCTCTTGCCACTGTGCCACACCAGCCTGAGCTGTGGTGTTGGTTGTTACTGCACTTTCAGCACTTGGGGCAGCCAGGAGATGTGTGCAGCTCGCTGGAGACTTGGGGAGACTCAGGTGGCTGGCAGAGATTTCCTCTCCAGCACAAGCCTGGCAGACATGCCTGCTGGGCCTGCCTAGTTCTGTCTGGCCTGATTCAAACAACAGGCTCTACAGTGTAGTTGAAATGACCACAAAACAGCACTCTATCAGCAGGCAAAGCCTGGGAACGTTTCTCCAGCAGTGTCAGCTCAGGAGTCCTGCTATTGTAGGTAGCAATCCTTTGTCACACAAATGTAGGGGACCAAAACATAAAAGCAGTTTCTCTCTCTCTGCTGCTGATTTTTCTTCTTGGCAAACTGCTTCTGAACTGTAGAAAATAATTTCAGAAAGCTGAATAGATGCTGCTTAGCATCTTGGAAAACATCAAAATGGGGAATTTGTCCAATAAGTTCCCTTTCTCACAGATGATCCTCCGACTTGCTCAGAGCACAGCATGTGAGGGAGCTTAACAGAAGAGAAGCAAAATGTGAACTCCATATGTAGCTTTCTGTTAGAAAGCTTGGCATGAGAAAGTCTTTAATTTGCAGAAAGCAGCACCTGACTGTCTGATTTCCCATTGACTCCTTAGGTATACTTCATAATGAAATCCCTGACTCCTAGAAAGGATGTAGAAAAATTACCATGTTTGAATCATAACACTGGGGAAGGAAATTTGGTTCTCAAGTGAAAAGCAAGAAGCTAATGTTATTCCTGCTGGACAAGTGAAGGCTTTGAAGCGCACGTTTGTGTGCTGGTTCTAACAAGCTAATGGAACAGAAGGTCCCCCAGGATGTTCTGACCTTGTGGAAGTCATGGCTTTTCTCCTGAACAAGTCCCTTCTAGTCCCTAAAAACGTATGTCTAAATATTCACCTGGCTCATACAGTCTTGTGAGCAGGACAGGTTTTGATAGCCATAACAGAGCACACTCTGGTTTGCTTGTTTCCAGAAGTCACTGGCTTTTGTTGCTGGCATTTGAGTAAGCAAAGTGTCTGGTTCCAGGAGAGAAAATGCCAGCAGAATCTGGCCCTTCATACAGTGAGAAGTAATAAATTAAGCAGCTGTTATTTTTCCTGCTGAAAAATTAGATATTTTCTAATTTAAATAATATATTTACAGCTAGCGTGTCCTATCCCAAATTCTGTTTGTATTTTCTTTTAAATGTTAACCTTTGCAATGCTAGTGTCTCGCAGCAGCTGACACTGTGCTTGTGGTCTGAAAGGGACTGAATTAAACCAGCCAAACTATAATTTCTAACAAAAAAGATCAAATTAGGTGGTGTCATTTCGTACTATCTTTTTTCCCCTCATCACTTTTGGCTGAGTAAACTTGGGGGGGAGGGGGAAGCTTTAGCTTCTAGAAGGGTTCTGTGTGTAAATGACACCAGGGCTGACTGCTAAGTTCAGAGGACAAGATTCGCATCCTTGGGCCCGATGCTGCCTGCTCTGTGGGAGCCAAGAATTTCACTGACTGGGATGGACCAACCTCTTGCCTGGAAAGCTAACAGCTCATGCAGATTGGGACAGGAAAGCTACTAGCTCACCAGGCAGCCACAAAGCAGCCTTTGGATTAAATGTTAAATAAAGAAAACTTGGGTTTCTGTCACTTTTATTGACAGAAAGTTGGTTTTAAAATAAAATCTGCTACCGCAATGCCATCAATATCTCAGTAAGAGTAGCCATTTGAGAGCTATGCACCTCAAACCTGCTCTAGAAGGAATAACTTACTCAGGTAGCTGAGATATAAATTGAATGACCCTACTAAAGCCCAAGCATAAGCTGCACTGAGAAAAATAGAACTGATATTTTGTAGGCTCCATAGAAACTAAACTGAAGACCAGTACTATTTGGATAGCCACTGGGTAACTTGCTCTTTAGTGCAATCATGGCACAGCAAATTCACCAGCATGAGGAATGCATTTGTTTCATTGCTGAGTAGTTTCCATGGCAGTGGAAAATGGCTTCCAGTCTCAACGTGGGGTCTCTGCAGTTCTCAAGCACTTTGCCATGATTAATTCCAGTGGAGCTTGGTCTTCACAGGCATTTGTGTCAGGAATTGAACAAGAGCAGCACCGATCCACAGGAATTACTCAGCATCTCACAAAACACTGGGCTATTATTTTTATGCCAAGAAATAGCTCCCAGACTTGAAATCTGGCAAGCTCAGATTGTGGTGGTTTTTGTTGTTGTTGTTGTTGTTGTTTTTGTGTTGGTTTTGTTTTGTTTTGTTTTTTTAAGTGGAAAAAAACCCTTAGCTCTTCACTACCTTAATTGCAGATATTGGGCCCCTGTAATTGGATCCACAGTCCACATTTGTAGCTATGGATCCTTTACAATAGAGGGGTAGAGCTGGACTTCAGAGATTCTCAAGATTTAGCATGCTGATCAGGAAAATGCCTCACCTAAGCCTTGCAAAGTCCTGTGAGTAGGAAGGGTTGTGAACCCCAACCAGCTCAATGACTTGGGCACTTTATTTTGCCTCTCTCCAGTTAGGACTGTACCAAGGACAGGCAACAGTGGTTTCCTTGGCCTCAAAACTGAATAGGGGTGACTGCTAAAGAAAGCAATATCAGGAAGAGGGTTTTCTGCCCTCCTTCCTAGTTCATATTGCAAGAGTTTACTCCTCTGCCTGAGATGACTGAACTCTTCCTCCTGTAGGGACTTAAAGTTATATTCCCTATTTTCCTAGGATATTTTTGTCTTATGGATATCTGCGAAAACTGGAGCCTTCAAGAGTTCTCAAACTGAGCACGTTAAAGGAAAATGAAATAATGTGGTTTTTTTTAATAGTAGCAGATATTGGAGGAATAGATGTATTTCTTACATTTATAGGGAATGCGTATGTATTTCATGTATAGTTTGTATCATGCTGATATAAAGGACAGACCTTATAGAATCAGCCTTGTCTGTGATGGGGGGTATATTGTCAAATTATTTACTTGGCATTGGAGACTGCAAGCTCTACTCTGTTCCGCATCAGTAGGAGGTCTTGTATAACTGTTGGCATTCTTGAGAGGGGATTCCAAAACAACTTAGCATCCTGCCCAACAATGTAATGAGCACGTGGATGGAGGCTTGTTAGGGCATGCTCCATGCACTGAACAACTGGCGAAATGTCCTTGTTAAGACAGATCTCGGACAGCTTTTGTTTCTTTGCTGCATCTGTAAAGCTCAAAAAAAAGAAGATAATTTAGTGACAGCCAGGCAAGGTAACTTTTAACTCATCCCCCAACACTGATCTGTGCAATTTCACTGAAGAATCAGTATTTCTGGTTTCTCCCTACACAAGAATTTGTAGCAGTTTCTGAGGACAAAATCCCCATCCAAAATGACCTTGTGACATAGTTGACCCCAAGAACAGTCTAGTTACCCTTAATTGTGGAACAGTTATGGCAAAACCAGGCTGGTATGGTCTGAGGATAGACAACCAGCATTTACAGTATCTCAGCATAAACATAACTATACAAGAGGCAAAGGGAAACAGAAATTATGTAGTTTTAAATGAGTCTCTAGTAGTAAGGAAATTGCTTTGTGGAAAGTTGTGAAACACAATTTTAAAGAAGACATTTGAGGGATAAGAAAGTCCAAGGATCAAAAGACAATCAGCCCCTGTTCAAGCAGTCTTAGCAAGTGTCTGTCAGACAGGTCCTGAATGGCTCCATCACCACTGGGGTTAGCAGAAGCAAAGGGAATTTATCCCTATCTGATTACTAAATAAATAAAGAATAACGCAGAAAAACACATTGAGCATGTTGATTATATCATCAGATAGAAGTTTTTCTGTTTGGTAGTTTGCTCAAAAGCTTCATGCCAACATGAATAATTAATCTTTAACTGAGATTTGAACAAAGCTTCCCAGAACAAGTCTTTTGTGCGAATAGTCATATTATGATGCAGATGCATTTGAAGAGTAACTTTTCACATCACAGTCTTTCCAAAAAGTCAGAATGATTAGAAGTTATAATGCTACTTTGCAAGGCTTTGTCAGCAAGAAATGCATTGCTTCCTTTGACACAAATGTCTGGAAGTTGCCTCACCTTTCTGAAAATACTCCTCTCCATATTGCTTTTTAATATCAGGGGGAAGCTTATTCCAAATAACTTCCTTCTCCTTCAAAATCTTTGCTGGATTGGATAACGCTGTTTTGAACAGTCCAGGTTGAATGCAACAAACCTTAACTCCAAAAGCTTTCATATCTCTCCTGCAAAGACAGCCCAATGATTTAATCACATTAGACATTAGACACACTGTGTGGGGGATTTTTTTTCTGTACTAACACTTTTATTTCTGTATTTACATGGCACACCAGGACACAAATACTGTGAGGTTTGTTCATGGTTGTGAACTTTCAGCTTGTTACCCCTAAATGAAAGAGGGATGAACTATCTTACCTGCTTCTCCAAATGAATGCATGGGCAGTGACTGTGCTGTAGCTGGCACAGTGTATTTCACAACCTAGTTCACCTCACAGTAGCTCATTAGTTATCTGACTTGTCTGTAAGACTGGCTGGCTGCCTAAATGCGAGTATGTAGGGCCATTTTACATGTCTTAGGGAATCCCCCTCTACCTCTGGCTGATGCTCCAGATTGGTACAGTTCCTTCTGGCCCCATGTCATATCTGTCAGCCCTCTGTGAGTGTCATGGTATCTAAAATGGCACTGGGTGTTTAGGCACACAGATCGCTCCCTGTCTGTGCTACAAGAAGAAGCCATGCTGGTCCCCAGGATTAGTTTTCAATTTTCTCTAGATCTCTCTAATGACCAGTATAATTAAGAGAACAAAGCTTAGACAAAAGTTACTATCATGCAATAGCTCATGGTATGTATTTTTTCTGGATGGGTGCTGCTGGAAGTGTCTAGGTGCACTTTTCAATTAGCAGAATTAGGTTCATATTGTAAAGATAGCTCAATTCCCTTGGGTGGAGCTTCCTCTCCAGTAAGGCCTCTGTGCACACTAAGATAGGTTAGTTGTGAATCTATGAGTACCGACTACGCTGCAATAATACTTGAGGATAGCTTGTGTGCTCAACAGGCTTTATACCATTTCAAAAGCGGCATAATCTGTGCTGAGCAAAAGAACTTTTAAGAAGAATTAGTCCAAAGTGTCTAATGTTTTTCAATTTTATACCAAGTACCAGGATTGTAAATCAGCTCCTATTCTGCATGTGCCAGTTTTTAGTTAGTATATGAGCCTTAGGAAAAAAAAGTGGGTTTTCCTCATAGTGAGTGTTATACCTTAAGCTGTCATTAAATCCTTCTACCCCAAACTTTGAAGGAAAATAGCCTCCACCACTGAATGCTAGGCGACCTCCAACACTGGATACATTTACTATCCTTCCCTTTGCTTTTTTTATCAAGGGAAGCATATTTAATGTAACATTTATGAGTCCAATTAAATTAACTTCAATTGGTTCTCTGAAGTGCTCAATATCCAGCCAGTCTGTAGGAGCGGATAGCCCCATAATCCCAGCATTATTGACAAGTCCCCAGAGACCTGTAGAGAAAAAAAGAAGACAGTCAGGAAACAAATTTTCACTGATTATCTCAGATTAATTGAACTGGGAGAGACTTCACTGAAAATCAGTGGGGGACCAAGAAGGCAATGAAGATTTGGAGGAATTGCTTGAGAATGTCCTGCAGTATTCAGCTTTATTCTCAGTGTCCAGGTTTTATCACCATGCTTTCCTTCACCCTTTGCATAGTCTTCCCCCTGCTGCAACAGTTTGGGCCGGGGGTATTGTTGGCTTTATGTGCGAGAAGGGGCAGTAGAGGAAGGCCAGGTATGGCAAAGAGCAGCTATACTGGGTGACAGGGAATGTGTAAGAAATAGACCTGATCTTTGGTACAGGTAGAGTGTCCCAAGATACAGGTAAGTGTGCCCTGGTTCTGAGATAGGTGAGGTGCCAGGACAATGAAGAACAATTCTTGATAATAAAAAAATTTTAAAATCCTTCTCAAAGGTTTGAAAACAAGATGGGAACTGTGTGACAGAGAAGGCTTTCCTATTCTTCTTCCCTGCACTGACATTTTTGTAGCAGAGAACTTGTGCCTCACATTGACTGACATGCCCCAAATGGAAATGGGAAAGATCTTTTTTTAAAATAACAGCCAGCTCCGAAAAATGGGGAGGAGGCAAGGAAAAAACCATTAGATTGATTTAAAAAACATTGCTGAGTCCTCAGAATTGGGAGGGAAAAATACAAAAATGTAACACCAGTTCTCTTGCATCAGCTGTTCGAGTTGTGTGAATGAACACTTTTGCTGGTCTGACCTTACTCAGAGTTTTTCTTGGCGAAAAAAACCACTTTTGGCCTGAAACCAAGCAGAGTTGCAAATAAAAGCAATTTGGCAATTTATAAGAAATTTTATAAAGAGATGAAAGGTCAAATGGAGGTTGGAATGTAGCATTAAGTAATTGGTACTATGACATATCATAATAGACCAGATTTAAGGCTCAAAGTTAGCAGAATCCAGCCCATAGGATCTTGGGCCTTTGTAAAATCTACTGCAAGACCACTCCTACTGAAATCAATTAGCATCGGTAACAGAAGCAGCATCTTCTCTTGCTCAACTTGTTGGGTCAGAGATATGGGATTTTTCAGATGGTCTGCAAGCAATATTCCAAAATAATTATATTCAGATTTATTCAATAGAGTTAATATGTAATTTTTGCTTTTGAACGAGTGATTATTTACAAGTAATTTATTACATGTATTCAATTTTTAACATAAAAACTCTTTAAGCTTGTTAAGCGGAATGTATTTAATTTGTTCCCCAGCCAGGTAATATAGCATGGGAAGTGCTGAGCACTTGTGCCATAACCCAGATATGCATATGAGAGCAAACAGTCCCGATGAAGGTTCCAGGAACTGGATTCCTGTTCTGACAATGATGTATCACTAAGCCTGACTTTTTGAGCCCATTCCCAAATATTTACCTACCACTAACTAGATGTATAAAACATCCCTCTAGTGAGATCTTCTTCCATGTTTCTGGAAGGTGAAAAGATATCCACATACCCTTGTCAAACATCAATTAAAATAAGCTGTGAGCATGGCATGGTATTTTTAGGAAAACTCTATTGCCCTTCCCCCCCACCCCCAACCCCCCCTTTTTTTNACCCCCCCCTTGTTTGTTAAGACAAGACATCCTGGCCCTCACCTTCTGACTGAACTTCAGCTTTGACCCATGCAGCCACTTTCTTAATCCTGTCTGAGTCTCTCACATCTAGCAGCAGTGTCTGAAGCTGCTTCGAGGTCACAGCTTTTAGCTCTTTGGCTCCTGTTTCAGTCAGACAGCTGGCAAAAACACGGAATCCCTTTTTATCAAAAATCTTTGCTGCCATATTTCCGAATCCCGTGTCACATCCAGTGATGAATATATATTTTCCTGTGAGATTTGTAACCTTCATCCTGTCTCTTGTTGTCCAATGCCACCAGAGAGAGATGATGCCAAGAAAGAGTAATATGCAGAAAAGCATTTTTTACTGAAGTCTTCTGGACACGTTATCCTGAAATTAAAAAAAAAAAAAAAAAA
>VZTV01063753.1:13671-29231 GCA_013400875.1 Anhinga rufa
ATTTGTTACCTGTTTTTTTTTTGTTTTGTTTTGAGTTGGCTAGCTGAAACTATTCAGAGAAGCAGGTGCAATTCAGAGCAGTGGCCTCCTTATGCTAAAATAAACAAAAAAAAACCCTTCCTTGAGCAGAAATGAGAACTGGAGATATATTGTGATAAGGCTACAAACAATAATGCGTATTAGGTTACTGGTGCCAGGTCAGTAAGCTCCCATTGAACATATCTGGGAGAGACACTGACCAGAAAAGAGTAGCAAAAATGAAATATTTGCATGGAAACCAACAGAAATGTCTGAACTTAGTATCAGTTCATAGAAAATTAAAGAGCGAGACTGGGGCCAACTGGCAACAAAAGGTCAAGCAAGATCAGCAAGACCCAGAACTTTTCTTGTTACTGTGGATATTTAAGCATTGCTAGCCAGGAAAAAAT
Source organism: Anhinga rufa (assembly GCA_013400875.1). Taxonomy (NCBI): domain Eukaryota; kingdom Metazoa; phylum Chordata; class Aves; order Suliformes; family Anhingidae; genus Anhinga; species Anhinga rufa. Next base: position 14,100 of record VZTV01063753.1, read on the forward strand.
ATTTGCTTTATTTTACTAAAACCTTTGGTTGTCAGTTCTAGATGCTCAAAAAAGAGGGTAGCAAGTACTGCCACTTTGCTTCTCAAGAAATATATTCCCACCAGCTAGGCTGCAGGAGTGTGCATGTGGTCCCTGAGCATAGGGAAGGAGGGTGCAGGTTGGAGCATGTCACCTGCTGGAGTGAAACTCAGGCAGTGTGACAACATCAATACTGCAAAATATGTTTGGGAAGAGCCTGGATATCTGGGATTATACTCCAGTTGACTTAATAGTGAATTTATTAGTAACTATTGATGATGGATGAAATTCTGCTTAGAGAAAACAATTCCGTTATATTTCTTCATGAGCACTCATGGCCCAGAAAACAGATGTCTAATGCAGTTGATTAAAAAAGTAATTCTAAATAGACGTAATGGAGTACAAATCTGTTTAGAGATTGCTTACAGATAATCCATCTCTGCAGGGCAAGATGCAATGAAGTTGCATTTACTATGGCCAAATTCTCCTCTGGCAAAACTTAATTTAAAAGGAAATTGCAAACAGCTGACATGTTTTTAAGCATCATAATAGGAACAGAAACACTGTTTTTATTTTCTGCACATAGAACTGCTTTCTGCTCTGATACGGGAGGTTCGATACATCTCCATTTTTACTGCAAGCCCCATGGCTGCTCATGGTGCTTGTTTCCATAAATATGCATGCTGGTAAAGTGTACCTTCTTGTGCTGGCTGGAAGTTACCCAGGGAGTTGCTAAAGTTGCAATGCAGAGATGCTAGTTTTTGTTGCTTAACTTCCTTTGCAGCACCAGTAATGAAGAAAGTATGAAGTGGTGATTAGGTAACTGCTCTCTCCGCATAGTGTTTCATGGTTCCTTTGTTAAGGCAAGGAAATTTTTTCTCTCAGTGTATGTACACATGCATAGCAGACTCAGCACAGTGGCTGGCTTTCCTTCTCCTGTGACCCTTATTAAAATTACCATTCTCTTTATAATATCCCTTGCTCTGCTTGGAGTTGCCATATTCCTTTGCAGCCTTCCTTCACCTGCAGCTGAATAACAGTCTGGGCAGTCCCTAGCTGCTACACATCAGTGCCAGGGCCAGGCTTGCTCCTGGAGGCTGCGAGGACACCTGCCCTCCTTGGCATGGAGGCACTGTTTCCGGAGGCACTGTTTTCCTGTCCAACCTGCCCTCCCACACCTACCTGCCACTGGACCTCAGCCACGCTGGATAGCTGCATCTTGTGCGTGCTAAAGCCTGTGCAGGGTCCAGCTATGGCAGCAAACTGGGGGACCAGGGACGGAGAGGGTTTGAGAAGAGCCCCTCTAGTAGGTCGTGTTTCATCATGCCCTACTTCCACTATAAAGTAGGTATAAAGTATAACTAGTAAATCAACATAAATAAAATAGTTTTGGCCTGATCTGTAATCTGGTCAATAAATAAAAACAAAAGCCGATTTAGCTAGACTGAGGAAAAAGGCTCACCTAGGCCTGTTTTTACCATGGCAATGGGCACATCTACAAACATGGGACTTGGACAATCAGGGTTAACTTCTGGTCCCTGTGATCTTTAATCAATGGGTCAGTGGGACTTTATATCAAATTAATAAAGTGCTAAATTGAAAGGTTTTCAGTTAGAGTGCTTTGTACAGGCTGTATTTCCAACTCCAGCCTGCTAGGGAGACTGACAGGTCCAGTGCCTGCCCACAGTGGCCCGCCTTTGCAGTGTAAAGATCTACCTCAAATTTTTTAATAGGGGCCACAAACCTAAAAAGAAAAAATACAAAGGGCTCATCAAGAAGAAGATGTATTTTTCTCTAGTTTCCAGGATGGAGATGGATAAGAGGCACTCAGTCAGAGGCCCCAAAGGCATTTGAGTGGAAGGATTTGAGAGTGGTTGGGAAAGCAGAGGTGCAGGGCACAGGCAGGCTCACGTGGACATGCCACCTTCTGAGAGGAACAGGCGAGATGACTGAGGGGCTGGTTGCCCAGAGGATGGGCAAGCACTCTCAGAGATGTCTTTTTGAAAGAATTTTTATATTTTAACACATTGAGTCAGTTAATTTTGATATGAAAGTTATAGTTTGCATTTAAAATTTACTGGGTTTTTTTGTTTTGTTTTGTTTTGTTTTGTTTTTTAAAAGTGTTGTTGCTATCTCTGCTATTTTTATTTGCACAAGTGTTTGGAATGGAGAAGAAATCCTTACCAGCTGCCAGACTTGGGTATGATCAACAGGATAAGTGAGTACATGTCCTGCTTCTGGTACTTTCCAAGAGCAGATGGTGAAAGGCTAACTAGAGAAACAAGGTGAGTAACTAGAGGTAAGTCCCATGCTTCCTACCTCCCAGCCTACCTGCTGGACCCATTCCAGATGGAAATTTGCAGTTTCAGTGTAGCATATTTTTGTGACCAAGAAATAAATATACCATGAGTTAGTGTCTCTGATCGTGATTTAGACCATGGTAGAAGAAATAAGTTTGTTTCTTGCTTTGTGCTAGCCTCCCACCTCAAGATATCCACCCCCAACAGTCACTGACTTGGACTTTTTGCTTTCCATAACAAGAGAAAGTCACAGAAATGTCCCCATTGTGTCCTGAGGTACTTTCCATATTTCACTGTAAGGACAGTATCTGCTATTCCCCATTTCAGTACGAAGAATCACAGAATTGTTTAGGTTGGAAAAGACCTTTAAGATCATCAAGTCCAACCATTAACCTAGCACAGCCAAGTCCACCACTAAACCATGTCCCTAAGCGCCACATCTAAATGTCTTTTAAATACCTCTAGGGATAGTGACTCAACCACTTCCCTGGGCAGCCTGTTCCAATGCTTGACAACCCTTTCAGTGCAGAAATATTTCCTACTCTCCAATCTAAACCNCAAGTACAGGGGCACCATCCCTGCCCTGCTCCTGCTGGCCACACCATTCCTGATACAAGCCAGGATGCTGTCAGAGCCTTCTTGGCCACCTGGGCACACTTGGCTCATGTTCAGCTGGCTGTCAACCAACACCCCCAGGTCCTTCTCCGCCAGGCAGCTTTCCAGCCACTCTTCCCCAAGCCTGTAGCATTGCATGGGGTTGTTGTGACCCAAGTGTAAGACCTGGCACTTGGCCTTGTTGAATCCCATACAATTGGTCTTGGCCCATCAATGCAGCCTGTCCAGATCCCTCTGCAGAGCCTTCCTACCCTCAAGCAGATCAACACTCCCACCCAATTTGGTGTCATCTGCAAACTTACTGAGGGTACATTTGATCTCCTCATCCAGATCATTGATAAAGATATTAATCAGAACTGGCCCCAAAGTGGTTTGATTAAAAAAAAAAAAAAGGGTATTGACTTCTTATCAATGAACAGCTTTTTGCTTGCAACAAAAATTATAAAACCCAGCCATCAAAAGAGGAAGTCTTGCTCTTAGGGGCAACAAGGAGGTTTCCGTGTAGAACACTTATTAAAGATCTTTAGAAAGGACAGTAACTTTTTCAAAAGTTATGCTGCATTGAAGGAAATAATGTACATATGCACCTCCTGGGATTGACATAATTCTATTTTTAACAGCATAAATCACAAATCAGTAAGGTCAGTGTAAAATTCACTTCACATGGTGGAATTCTCAAGTGAAAAATCTAGTGTCTGCCTTCTAGGCCCCGGAACTACTGTATGCTGGCTACAGAAATAAATTTGGCTATGAATAGTTAAAAAATAAATTAATGAAGCATAAGAGCTGTCTGCTCAATGCCTTCTGTCAGGCAAGAGAGTCCAGACTGATGTAATTGCATACAGACTTTAGTGCAAAACACAGAAACAAGGTGGTCATCTGGAGTCTCAGCCTGCAGTGACAGACTGAGTCTATTCACCTGGTGGAAAACCATGGCCACCTACTCCTCCATAGCTGTGAGCACTCAGTGCAAAATTTCTGGCTACCTTTAGGAAGCTTTGGAAGCATTTGATTTGATTGCTGCTATTAGCTGTTGTCAATACTGGAATAAAGATCAATAGGTTGTAGACTACAGTTTAGAGCTGAGGAGTCCTGTGCCAAAAGAGCGCATGGGCTTTCATTTCTTACTGAGATATTATCTGTCTGGGAATAACTAAGATTCATTCTTATTCACTTGCTCTTATGCACTGTTGGAAAAAATCTAGAGAAGAGCAGATAACTTCATTAGCAGTAGTAATATGCTGGAATAAACAGCTACTCAAATTGCAGGAAGAAGCAGTTATTTTACTGCATTTGGTTCAATGAATTGTGACCTTTTTTTTTTTTCCTGTCCAAAGAGGTATTAAAATGACACGAGCTGTAAGCAAAATGTTTCCCTTCAACTCAGACTATGACTGAAGAGAATTATCCTGACAGTATTGCTTATCTTTCATAAACTAAATAGTATCTATAACCTACCAAAATTCAGAGATTTTACACGTGTCCCCTATGACAATTCAGGGATGAGAGCATGTCCTCAGTCTCCCTGATTTACTGAAGTCCTGCTCTCTGGTTTTTTTTAGTTCAGTGGCTAATTCTTCATTCACTGAAGGGCTGACTCTAGCAACAGAAACTGATTTCCCTTCCCAGACCATCAGAAGGAAACAAAGTACAAGAAGGCTTGAGGAGATGGAGTGGATTTGGCTACCTTTTCCACTAGCAGCTGTAAAAGTGGAAGGTGACTCTGTGAGAGCGGGACAAAACCAGAGTGCTTTATATTCTCCACTTTGCTCTACACAGACAGATGACTTTTCAGCATAGATTCATTTTTATGGCCCATGTCAAAAAGTCAGGTTAGAATTTATTAATCTTCAGGATTTTTTACAAGGATGAGTTAAGAAAGGAGCGGAACCCTTCAAAAAGGTTGGGGTAGTCTGTGGTCTCAGGCTCCAATTCATCACTGCCTTAATCTACTTCATTAACAGTGTGAAACAGGCTCTGCCCACACTTTCTGAATGCTTAGATGAACAAAGTCTGTAAGCGGAAAGAGTGAAGTAATTTGTGTAGAGCTAAAATTATATTCTGTCTCTGGCAAGCCAAGCCTTGTCTGGAGGTGCTGGATTTCCTTGCATGCTAAGTGTGAGCTCTGCTCGGGTACCTTGAAAAGCAAAGGCATTGTATGACCTTTGGCCATGTTGCTCCTGAAGAAGCTGTCAGGGGAGAATGAAGCAAAGCAGTGTTCTGCTCCACCATATAATTTTTCTTCCAGCCGTTCCACTCCTGTGCCCTGTGTTGCAAGGAACTTTTTTTTTTTTTCCCCTCTAGCTCTGTGATGTGGTGGACAAGATGATTAGCACTGTGACATTATCTCAGGTGGTGGCATTCTCAAAGCTATGCCGTGTACATTAGTATAGATGTAGACTTGTTTTTGTTAAGAAAATGGGAGAAGGCACCACGTTTGTCTTTGGTTATGCTGTCAGTGTGAACACAGTAATGATGTTAAACAAGGAAAATGGAGTTCTGGTTAGGTACATTTAGTCATGATGCACTTCTGTGCATGAGGCTTTATCACTGAAAATTCGAGAGCATAGAAGACTTGAGGACAGCTGACAGTCACTAAGATTAAGGCATTGCTTTTCTATCTTGTCCTATTAGTCAGGGATCTCTGTAGGGAGAACTAAACCATGTTTGCCATTTCCCTATAAACTCTGTGATGACACTGGCTGAGGTCATAGCATTGCCCTCATTAATGTCCCTTATTGAAAAATCCATGGAGGGCTCTTTTCCAGCAAGAATTCACTACTACTCGGGAGCTTCCAGGTTGTAAAATCATCATTTTAAAGGAAGAATGGTAAAATATTAGAAACCACGGGGAGAAGGGCAAAAGACAGGTTAGAAAGCAAAGATTTTGAGCAAGTTTTTAATCTGAATTTAGCTTAGTCTCTGAACTAATTTTCATATTATTAACTGATGTTGCTATTTACTGCAGGGGCACTAGTGTACACGGAATTATTGCATGGCTAATAAAGTAATTCTACACTAATGCTGATAAAATAATGCTGAAATAATCTCTTCCCATACATCTATAGTGAGCTTTTTTTTTTTTTCCGGAGAACCATCTGGTCTCCTCGTGTATAATTACTTTCCAAGTGCCCCGACTTTATGTTGTGAGATTACATTAGTCAAATTTAAACCCTCCATTAGATGTCAATGAACTGTAACCATTGTGACCGCGTGGTTATTGACCTGGGTGCAAATAGCCAATGCCCAATTTAAAGATTCAGTTCTGACAAATGGTTTAGAGTAATGAAAACATGATGGGAAATGGCTGGGTGCTTCACTGACTAATTGAACAGGCTCCTTGCAATTTGTTCTCTGATACATGAGTTTTCACAGCCACAGGTGAGTAACAAATCTATCATGTTTAATGTTTCAGAGTTAACTGATGAAACTTTCTGAACTGAAAGGTACCTGTGTTTTTCCTTTGGAACAATTTAAGTTAAATGCTAAATTGTTTTGTAAACGCTTTGCACAGTTAGTGGTTTGGGTTTTTTTTGGGGGGGGGGTTGGTTTGGTTTTTTTGAATGGGACTGTTTAAAGAACAGGACATTAAATTTCTATTTTGAAGCAAAATGTCTTTCTGCATGTATGCTATCATTAATATCTGAGGAACCTAGTTTTAAAGAAAAATGAAGGATAGTGCTTTCAGGGCCAATTTTCATTGTGTGTTGTCACACACACACACACCCCCACCCCTTTATGGTCAATAAAGATCTGATCTGAATAAAGGTGTGATTTGAAAAAGATTTCAAAGGTCTTTGGATCAGCTCCTAATGTTACTTCATTCTATAGGGTGTGTTCCTTTGTTAGCATTTTCCAAGTATTACTTGTTTAAATCTGGATTTTGAGTTCATTAAAGATTTTTGTTTATCACAAATCTAGCAGCCATACCTTAATTGGCTAGAGTAAAATACTGTTTCACTTTAGTGCAGTTCCTGAGGTATTCTCTGCTTCTAGTTTGTATTTTGCGCACACAGGGGTAGATGGGATGATCTAATGCCTTCTATTAACTCTGATTTCTATTATCTAAATAATTTTTAATGCAGACATCTCAGCAACAGTATTTTTCAAGATGTTGTAAGTGATCCCCAGTTAAATATTCAGACCCTGAGGGAAGTTATTTTAATATTCTAATACAGCATGCTAATCTGCTATAATAATCTGTTTAAGTCACCTAATGAATGGTACCTGCTGGGCAGGATAGTATGTGGACAGTATTTGATGTGTTGAGCTTTAGGAAAAGTTTGCTTCCTTTCAAAAATGTGGGATGGTCACAATTTTATTGGAAAAGTAACATAATTCCAGAAAATTTAGCTCTCTAGCAAGTGGTTGTTACTATACTCCTTATTCAAGTTTATCAATCATTGGGGTTTTTTTCCACTTTTCCTATTATTTAAAACTGCATCAACATTCAGGCAAAAAAAGTCAGTTGCAAAATATATTCCATAGTCTTAAAATATAGTGTCAGAGCAAGCACTGAAACGAGATTTCCCAGCGTGATGTTCTATACCAGCATTTAAAGGAGAGATTGATTTTTACAGCATTCCATTACAAAATTTTGGGTAGATGTTATGATTCCAAAGTCAAATAATAAATAGCTGAAGGAAGACAGACAGAGAGTGACTTTGCTTTGCTTTACTTTTGCCTTCTTCATCAATTTACAGTGAGACATTATCCATTATCTTTCTGAAGCAGAAATGCAGTGGGGGTGTTTTTTTAACCACTTCATAGCTTTTCAGTGGGAGCCACGTTCAGTGGTATGGTTTATACTTCTATGAAGTTGTAAAGTATTTTAAAGCTACTGGAATGTGTGTGTAAATACCACCCCTAAATTTTAGATTTATTTTGATATCAGAACAGGTAGGAACATCGCTTCTTTACTCCAGCAGAATCCATTTTCATAATCCAGGTGACATTTCTTATACTAATAACAGTGCAAAATCAGCAGTTTGTCTATTAGCTCAGCTTTCTTTATACAGTTCCATTAGTTGTGTGCTAAACAGTCCAAAGCAGTCAGGACTAGATCTAGAAACAAGTGATGGCTTCATGTTTAAGGACAAATTGCTAGTAAAATTACCATTGTGGTGAACTATTTTTTTCAGGAGAAAATATGAGTATATGGTTGAAGTTGGTATCTTCTGGGTATTACTAATTCAGCCAATGATGCTTTAACCATTTGAACCAAAAATCTGAAAAGCTTTAACAAAGATACAAACATTGTGATTTGATTATTTTTCTCACATTGGTGGCTTTGAAAATTTATTCATTCATTTTTTTTAACTGTGTCCTTCATAAAAACATATACTTAAGCTAAAGACCAGCTAATGGCCAGCCTTAGGCCAATTGCATATTTAAGTCCTATTTTCCTTAGAATCACGTCACTGTGAAGGGCCCCCCAGTCTGCGCTACCACTGCCAAACTTCTTTGTAAATGGAGCAAAAAGTCTGTGTTTTCAGATCTCAAGCTCCAACCTCACAACTGAATTGGCATATAAAAAAAATTGTCTTGAGAATGTGATCACTGCCAAAAATGAGCTGGCTGAGAAAACGTTTTTTTTTCCTTAAGAAACTTCAGGAACTTTAGGATGATTTGAACAAACAGGTTTTGGAGATCTGTTTCAGACTATTTCAATCAATCAGACACAGCAAAAGGCAGGAGAGAGGGAGCAGAATAACTCTGTGTTTTCACTGAAGAAGTGAGTGAATTTTTTTTTCCCACATGGGGAAAATTATCACTCTCATCTTCAGTGAAAACATAATCTCAAGAGACTTAAAGCTGCCAGGAATATATGCTTGCCCTTTTTGGGAATCTACATTTATTTCAATATAAACTGCATAATGTCAACTGGAAACTAAGCCCTTGTTAAATCCTCTTCCATATGCTTGATATAAATCCAGCTGAAGTGAAATTTAATGATTTTTGATTATATGCTTGATATAAATCCAGCTGAAGTGAAATTAATGATAGATATGTCCTGTGTGAAACAGTCATATGTATATGATGCTCTCCTTTCTTTCTGGTCAGAAGCAGGTGTTACATACTTTCTCTGTTGTATAAAAGAACAGAAAGAGAACTTGGAAATGTGCACATGGTAGAGACTTTAACCAAGAAACTGCCATAGCTTGTTCAGCCCATTTGCTGTCTGTCTCAGAGAATGGAAAAATTATGATTAAGATTGTAAAGTTTTTCACTGTATGTGGGGATGAATTAAAAGCTCCTCTAATTTTATATTGTAAGTGACTATTCTGGTCCTGGCCAGACATTTTGCTGGTGATTTGGCTTTATGCATTTACTTAAGGAGAGAAATTGTGTAACAATTTAGGGGATCACAGAATGTGAGTGGGTCAGAATTTACCGACCAGCGGATGAATAAATGGTCTCTGCTCATCGGAAACTTTTAGGCAAGAAAAACTACATCCATAGAGTAGCAATCAATGGACCAATGCCCAAATGAATGGATGTACTAAATGAAGTTCTGCAGAGGTCTGTCTTGCTTCTGGAATAATCCAGTAACATTGATAATGACGTGGATTACACAATGGAGAACACCCTTATTAAATTTGATCATGACATCAAGGGAGGATGGACTACAGATATACTGAAGAACAGGACTAGAAATCAAAATCCCCTTAACAAACACTTATAATGGCCTGTAGAATGTAAGGTGGTATTAAATATGGACAACAGCAGGCAGGATTACTGTGAAAATGTCGTTTTGAAAGCAACCAGTTCTGCAGCAAATTGTTTGCAAAACATGAGTGGCTTTGGTGGATTACAAACTGAATGTGAATCAACAATGTGACACTTCTGTTAAAAAAACAAATGTCATACTGGGTTGCATAAACAGGAATATAATCTGTGAAATGTGAATCCTTCTTTGCTCAGTGTTGGTAAGACTGGTGCTGTAGTGCTGTTATGTACTCATCACTTCAAAAAAGATGTGCTAGAATCTGGAGCAGAGCAGTGGAAATTATCAGAGGTTTAGGAAATGCACCCTACCAAGGAAAATTGAATGAGTTGCTTTCTTCATCTGAAGAGGGAGACTTTCCAATATTATTCAGATAAATACAGCCTACTTACAAAGTGGAAAGGAATTATTATGTTCTACATCCTCAGTGGATTGCATGAGAAGTAATAGGTTTAAATTATGACAGGTAAGATTCAGATTAGACATTAGGAAAAAAATATTTTAGCAATAAGGCTGGTGAAGTACTAATTGCCTGGGGAGTTCTTCAGGCATCTTTGATAAACATCAGTTAAAATGACACAAGAATAACTGAACTTTGTCTTGGATGCTTAGAATTAATCAAGAGACTTTGGTCTTTCCAGCCTGACTTACTGACAATTCAGTGATGTGCCAAGAGATGTACACGTAAAATTCAGGAGAAGAGGATAAAAAAGAGAAGTATTTGGATGGGAGTCAGCAGTTCCTGAAAGTCAGTTTAGAATCATAGAACCTAAAAGACCTTTAAGATTATCAAGTCCAACTGTTAACCAGTTTGGAGAGAAAAAGTAACAAAAATGAAAGGTTGGGACTCATGGGAAGTGAAATTATTAAAAGTCATGTATGCATCCTGAACCACTGGACTGGCTCCTATTATGTTGTTCCATTTGGATCTAGAAATGGGTGTATTTCCTTCATCCTCCAGTAATTTCAGAGCCAAGCTTCTCAGCTCTTCCCACTTGTAAGGAACTGCCTGGCTGTGGCTAATCACACAGCTGTTGCCAATATGAAGGATTATTAGCAGAAAATAAGTGGTTCCTTTAGAGGGCTAAATAAGTGAAAACTCCGCTGGCTGGGAAGGCAGGTGGTGTAACACAAATAATTTGTGGAAATGTGTCTTTTACACAGAAGCCTTCTTGTGTTATTTGGGTGAAAGATGTAAAAGCTTTGATACCTCAATGTGTTGTATTATGCTTAAAATGAGAGGTTGTGAGTGGTTTATACAGAAGTATAAATGTACAAATGTTGATGTTTAACGACTGGAATAAGGTATTGTAACTACGCTTTGGGATACATTACGTTAAACAAAGGTGTGGATGAGATGACTTTGGTTATGAAAGGGCATGTTTTGGGGAGAGCTTTTGCAGCCCTTTTCCCAAGGTGCCATCTTGGAGGCCAGGCCTGCCAACTAGTGCTACCAGCAGATTTTGCTTCACAAAAGTGCTTCTATAACAAAAAGGTGTTAACTTTGTCTCCTTATTTCTGCTCATGTATGATGTCTGCTCAGCATGTCAGTGCTGAGTTAGGAATAAACCTGTCCAGAGGAGCAGGTCTGCCAGATAACTCATCCCAGCCGAGAGCTGTGGGAGTGCAGCTGGTGGTGGTGATGCTGCAGACGTTGGTGTGGCCCTGGGGTCCCCCCCAGCCCCCTCTCTTGTCCCCTGATTGTCCCCCTGTCATGGTCCTGCTGGCCGCTGCCAGCCAGGACGGGACAAGGCAGGGGCAGGTCTCCTGCCTGCTGCTCCCTCATAACTGAGGCAGGATCTGTCATATTAATATCTCAGTCTATAATGTACAGATGTCACCTGCACAAAAGCAATAGTTTATTTTAATACAGCCATTAATGGGGACAGGGCTGTCTGCAGTGGGCTGCAAAGCAGGCCTCACTCAAGGCAGGAGGCACTGAAGCCTTTCAGGGGCCTTGCATTTAGAGGTGAGCTGGGCATGCTCCTCTGAGGTGTTTTTCTGCTCTGTAGTTTCACTGTGTCTGGAATATCTATTCTGTTATAACTTGTGCTGTAATCAGTGGCATTACCCTGGGATAATGAGGGCAAAACTGAGGTAAGCGGGAGTTTAATGTAATATTGTATGATCACAGACAAATGTATGCTGATACTCTTTTTTCCCCCCCTCCTCTTTAGGACTTCTGATTTAAGTAACTAATCATCATGTCTGACCCTGTTGTTCTGCGTAGCATCAAGAGATTGGGAGAGGATAACTATGCTTTTGACTTGGATGGCAAATGTAAGAAGTTTATTCTTCAGCCAGCTCCTTATTTTTATAAATCATGTAAAATAGGTGGTGGGTGGCCTAAGTGGAGCAAATATTCTACAGAGTACAAAACAAATAGCCTGTGGTATAAATACAGAGTTACGTGGTACCTGCTGCTATGGGTATGCTACCTGCAAAACAACTTTTCTGTAAAAACTATGTATAACAATCCCTACTCATGGACAGTCTTTACTTATCAGCTTACAAGTTCACGGTATCCACCTAACTTTTATACTCAGCACTTTGGTGTACAAGGAAAGGGCGTAAACTGGGGAAAAAAAAAGAAAAAAGTTCTGTCTTCCATAGTTTCTAGAGCCACTTTCAACAAATACATATATATGTAGTCATACTTGTATTGGGCAGAATTCTTATGAGCTATTGCTATGTGAAGATGCGCATTCCTTCTCCTCATCAGAGCTTTTCCTCTTTTCTTCCCTTTTTCCTTTGCAATGTGCACTTTTCCATTTTGCCAATCCAAATGCAGCAAGAATGAACGGTAAACATGAAGAGAAACTGCTAAGTATTTTGAGTTCTGTTTATAAGACTTGAGAAAAGCAGACAAAGAGAAGGGCATTAAATATTTATACTGAATGTAAAGTACAGAGGAAAGCAAACCAGTAACACATAATGGAAGATAAATTGCAATACAATGTAATGTACATGCTCCTCACATAGAGTAAAAAGGGTTCACAAAAGGATTCCAGCACTCACATATCACCAGATTCCCTAAGCATACATACATTTAGTATTTTCAAATTCCCTGACAGTGTGGCCTAATCCTGGAAGTGTTTAGCTTTCATTAAAAAAAGTCTCCTAGGACCCAATGAAATGCTCCAGGCCATGCATGAAATGCCTGTGTTCTAAACATGGACCTTGTTGGGATTTACAAATGTGGCATTCACTCCCAATTTCACCTCACAAAAATAGGTGCTCTTGGATCAGCTCTGAACAAAACAAAGCTTGAGGAGGAGGGATTTTTTTTTTATTGTGCGTTTTCTGTTTTCTTTTTTCTTTTAATTCAGTTTTATTTCACTTCAAATACTTTGTGACAGATTACCTCCAGAAAACTGAAGACTCATGTTGAAAGACAGTCCCTCTCTCTTGGAGGGACTGTTGGTTTTCACCAACAAAAAAATCAAAGCAAACAATACTAGACTGAGTTACAGTGAGTGCTTTTTCCCCTTCCTAGACAACAGCTCAGGTTTGAGGCAGTCCAGCCTCAGACTCTTTCGTTCCATGGGAACCATACATCTACCTTTCGTTAAAACTTGTGGCATGCAGCAAAATTCTTCACATAACCATGTATATAATGACATTTCAGGCAACAATCAAACTTTTTCAAGACCTTATGACTGATTTTTAATGAGAGCCTTCTTCAATTCTCTCTCCCTGCTATATAGCAGCGCAGTGTCCCAGGTATAAACAGATCTGTGATGTCTGTTGTTATTTTTAAAACTTAGTAGTTGCTGATTAATGCTAAGTCTGTATTTCAAATCTAATATCATTCATTGTTTAGGTTTGGGATTTCCTTCCCATCTTTATTTGTAATGGGATGTCTCATAGGGCTGTTGGCATAACAGCAGAGTTTGAGAGTATTCAGTCTGAGCTTGGACTAAGCCTTGGTTGTGGTTATGTTTGTAGAGACTGATATCTGCAAACATAAAATCAGCTGTTCTGTTAAAGACAGTACGTGTGCTTTTTTTTGGTCTGACATTAGAAACTGAACAAGAGCTTCACGTGCAGAAGGTGTTATGTTCACACCTTCTGTCTCTCTGTGTTAGCCAGATAATTCCTTTGGTTTTAACCATCCTCATCAAATCTCTTCAACAGATTCAAAGGTCTGGTTTTGCTAGGAACTTCAAATCTATTGTTACAGCTGGTAAGAAGGTAGCATAGGAAATTATTCTCTGAATATTGTGCATGTGTTCTTAAAAGCAAAGCTGGCATACTGGATTCTGCAGCTGATTTTAAAGTCTCCAACACAGCAGCAGCAACCTCAACTCCATGACTGTGAAAGAAACCAATGTGAACGTTTTCTGAAAGTCTGCTCTCTCCCCAGTATATTGCTACCCCAGCACACTGCTCTGCATCCTGCTGGAATGAGCAGCTATCTGCATGCTGAAGCAGTACAGATCTCCCCACTCCCTTCCCCTGCTGTATTTTGTTTTGTTTTTAAAACTTCTCACTTAGGCTGCTAACTGAAGGTAGTTTCAATGCATGAGGTATTGTGAGCTCAAATATTGGTGGAGACGGGGGAGGAATGATGAGAAAAGGGAGTGAATAGGGTATGTCCTTCTACTTCTGGGACAGAAAACTGTTTGTCTCTTGCAGCCACTTACAACTTCTCCCAGATTAGCCAGATTTATCTAGCTGGTTTGGGGGCTGTTTTTCATCTGTTAGTCTTATGTAGTTGCTGCTTTTATGTGTTATAGGATTTTGGGAAAAGACTTTCTATTGGGACCAAAGCTATTCCTCTTTTCACAGTTGGGGGTTTTTTTTGGGGCCTATCCAAGTGAGTTTGCCTCTGGTTTCTCAGTTTCCTTGGAAATGCATTGTGTTTTCTGCTTAATGTAGTGAGCAGTTTGTTGAACTGCTAGAGCACCTTTCCCAAAGCAAACATCATTGCTTTAAAACCCTACTGTCATTCTGCTGATTGATCTCTTCTCCTCTGTAACCTCTAGTGAGGTTTTTTTCCTGATGACAGGAGAGGTGCCTGAGGACTGGAGGGTAGCCAATGTCACTCCAGTCTTCAAAAAGGGCAAGAAGGAGGACCTGGGACACTACAGGCCAGTCAGCCTCACCTCCATCCCCGGAAAGGTGATGGAACAGCTCATCCTGGAGGTCATCTCTAGGCATGCAGAGGAAAAGAAGGTTATCAGAAGCAGTCAACATGAATTCACCAAGGGGAGATCATGCTTGACCAACCTGATAGCCTTCTATGATGGGGTGACTGGCTGGGTAGATGAAGGGAGAGCAATGGATGTTGTTTACCTTGACTTCAGCATGGCATTCAACACCATAACACCCTCAGAGACAAGCTAAGGAAGTGTGGGTTAGATGAGAGGACAGTGAGGTGGTTTGAGAACTGGCTGAACAGCAGAGCTCAGAGGGTTGTGATCAATGGTGCAGAGTCTGATTGGTCCCAGAAAGACAGGGAACTACTGG
>VZTV01063769.1:6676-17251 GCA_013400875.1 Anhinga rufa
TGATGGATATGTTGACCAGGACTGGACCCAGTACAGACCCCTGGGGAACACCACCAGTCACTGGCCTCCAGCCAGACTCTGCCCCGTTGATGACAACTCTCTGGGCTCTGTTGTTGAGCCAGTTCTCCATCCACCTCACTGTCCACTCATCCCTCCCACACTTCCTTAGCTCGGCTGTGAGGATGTTATGGGAGACAGTGTCGAATGCCTTGCTGAAGTCAAGGTAAACAACATCCACTGCTCTCCCTTCATCGACCCAGCCAGTTGTGCCATCATAGAAGGCTATCAGGTTGGTCAAGCATGATCTCCCCTTGGTGAATCCATGTTGACTGCTTCTGATAACCTTCTTTTCTTCTACATGCCTGAAGATGACCTTTCTGGGGATGGAGGTGAGGCTGACTGGCCTGTAGTTTCCTGGTTCCTCCTAGTTCCCCACCCCGCAGCCCCGGGGAGCAGGGTCAGGGAGCCGGTGCTCAGCTGGGCCCAGCCTCTCTCCGCCTGCAGGGCTGGAGGGGCGCGGGGAGGGTGTCCTCCGGCCGCCATTGAGTGGGGGGCAGCAGTGGCTGGGCCAGCCCTGGTGCAGGGCACCATCACCCTCATAGCAGAGTCACAGAATCACAGGAAAGGTCGGAAAAGACCTCCAAGATCATCAAATCCAACTCCCAACCCAACACCCCCATCCCTCCTAAACCATGTCCCCAAGTGCGACGTCTACACGGTGTTTGAGCACCCCCAGGGACGGTGACTCCCCCACCTCTCTGGGCAGCCTGACCACTCTGTCAGCGAAGACGTTTTCCCTAATAGCCACTCTAAACTTCCCGGAGGCAGGAGCAGGGCCTCGGGTTGGGACATCGCGTTGCGCTGGAGCATCCGGGAGGGAAGCACTCGCAAGGCTTTAGCAAACAGGCCGTCTCCTTCCCTGCAGCCGTCTCTTTTCCTCCCGCTCCCACCCATCCGAACCACGCAGCAGGGACTGCTGCCATCAGCACCCCTCTCCGCAGGCTGTAGCGGGCACATCACCTTCTCCCCACCCAGCATCTGACGTTCCATTCCAACTAAATAGTTCAACCCGTTCCAGCTGAGCTTGCCCCTTACCTACCCGGTTTGTGCTGATGCTACAGTCACACTTTGAGACGGAAAGCGGATGGCTTCCAGCTGCTAGGAAAGCACCACATTTTGTTCAACCGCTCAAGTCAGAGCAGCAGGTCACTAAAAATAGGTCTGAGCGCCGAAGCGTGGGGTAACAAGCGGTTGAGACTCTATACCCCTGTTAAAGCGGGGATCACAGAAGGCAGCTAGACACCTCTCCCTTCCACACCCTCAGCTGTATCTCGCAGGTCTCACGGTGGCTGCTGTCTAGGAGGAGCCACACCTGTCTCTCCCACTTACCTGGCTGTTGTTTGTCTTTTCCCACTTGGTACAGGAACCTACCACCTTGGCACAGCATGAAAGTGCCTAATCAGCTGGCATGAGGGAGTGATGTTGAAGCCAATGCCAGACTTCAAAGAACTTTTTGCTTTTATCCCTAACCTCAGCCAGAACACAGAGATCTCTTCACCAGCTGTTTTTAGTATTTCAGACCAGAACAAGGCTCTGCCTCAGTTTCAGGTACACCCCGCCATGTTAAACCCATCTAGCCTGAACAAGACAGCAACAGTTAGAGTTTCTTCCTGCGAGGTAGAAGTAGAGATCTCTGGTCAGGGACAAGAAACCTACATATGAAGAAATTAACTGAAGTAGTTTAGTAAACAGACTATTTGATTAAACAATACTTTATTGAAACATTTTAGAAGTTTATATACAAAACAACATTCCCACCCCCATATCAGGATGTTAGTCGCCCCCTGGGAACAAAGCAAGTGCCTGGTGTGTGCTGTCAACCTGGGGACACTCAGAGGTTGCTGAGGAATTTACAGAAGTACCAAATTCACGTAGTTTAGAGCTGGGCAATTTCAGCCTTGGCTCAGTTAGGACCTAAGGAAACCAAAGGACCTTTGCCAGAGACATGTTTCCAGCAGACCGAACATGCTGGAGTCTGACAGCCTACACTGGCCTTACTCTGAGGTCAGGTCATTTACTTCTGCAGAGCGCAAAAGGCCCACTTTGGTTTTGGAAGTGAAGAGGCAACAGCCCCTGGATTTAACTTGCAGTTTTTAATCTATTTTAGATGGTTCCAGGAGTTATCCATCACTAAGAGCACAGTAGTATTTGCAGGAAGCATTTGAGCAGAGCAGTAGCAATACCAAGTAGAAGAGTCAGCCACCTCACTTTCCAAATACACCTAGAGAGAGGCTGGGTATCACACGGGCTAGTTCAACTACCGCATAAGAAAACCCTAGAGGCGCAGACATTAGCAGCACAAGTTAAATAGTGACTGACGTGCTGTTTCTGTAGCAAACTGTGCACTTCTACCACGGTAGAGTTTCCCCTTGCCAGTCCAGGAAGGAACCATTTTCTTTTTCACCAAGACGGTCCAGAACAGAGAGAATACCTGGGATAGCCTCTTGTACCTGCATGGGAGCCTAGAGCAAATCAAGCTTAGATTATTATTGGGAATATCCTACAGAAGAGAATCAAATGCATTTAAGGAGTTACTAGAATCAAGTGGGATGTATTTTCATGTTTCATAGTGTGCCTCTACAGTGTATACTGTACAGTGGGTTCTTGCTCAAGGGTTGGGACAACAAGGGAGTCATGCTTTCAGAGAGATGTCACTTACCATGTTTCCACCCATGTCTGTCTGAAGCCAGCCTGGGTGCAAAGAAATACAGAGAATTCCATCCGATTTCAAGTCTGCAGCAAGACACCTGGTGATCATGTTCAGTGCAGTCTACAAGAGTGGAAACCATCTATTAGTGTGCTGGTTTTACAAACCTTGAGCAAGACAGTAAGCCAAGCTAATTGGCACCTCCCTTCCACCATGCTGTGTCCTGAGAAATGAAGGGGCAGTAACTGTACCACAGTAACTTATCCAGGCTTAGTGGGGGCTTCACTCTCAGAGGTATCTGTTAAGAGAAGCAGTGTGAAAGCTCTATTGCCATAAGCTTACTGCCCAAAGATGAAACTAAGTTGTGATGGAAGATAAAGTAGCATCTGAAACACCTAAGGAGCTGTGGGGAAAATAATATTGGCATAAGGACTCTCTTTTTCTGCAATAATCACTACACAAACATTGGTTTTTACTTCTGAACAGGGAAAACAACCATAATAACAGCTTATGAGCAGGTGGTGTAGGAGAAACTGTATGTCTAATCCTGACTATTCATACAAACTCAGTCTCTGGATGTGACAAAACTAAAACTCCACCTCTCGCTAATGAGCATTGCCATGTACAGGTCAGCACAACTTTTGTAGAGTTTCATGCCTGCTATCTTGCTTGGACTGGAGAGGAACACAGCTAAAAGGACACAGGCTTGATGGCATCAGTTCTTCCCTGAATGCCAAGTCCCTCTGAAATGGATCTATATGAGAGTAGTGATCACAGAATCATAGAACCATAAGGTTGGAAAAGGCCTCTAAGGCCTCCAACCCCCAACCCAACACCCCCAGGCCTCCTAAACCATGTCCCAAAAGTGCCACGTGTACACCTTTTTTAACACACCCAGGGATGGTGACTCCACCACCTCTCTGGGCAGCCCCTTCCAGTGCCTGACCGCTCTGTCAGTAAAGAAATTTAAATTTTGATTGGACAGTCAATGAGTTCGAGCAGTTCATTATTCTCAACATCACGAGTTCAAGCAGTCATCAGCTCAATTCACTCAGTGATGGAGCATTTGTGAGCCTGTTCTTAAGAAGTTGGCATGCTTGCTCCAGATGTAGGATTTTCAGAGGTCCCATTTCCACCCACACGAACAACAAGAACAGTTCCTATGTCGGCCTGTCCAAGGAAGTGCTGCACACCTCAGATCATCGTCTTAAGCTCAGAGTGGTCTTTAACTCACAGCCCTGTTCTCACCCAGTGAGCACAGCCCAGGGGAGCCTACAAACCTTTGCTATCCTGTAGGGGTAGACCTTGAGGAACATCTCGTTTGCCTGGACGAGTTGCATGGAGGCAGCAAGAGAGGACATATTGATAATAGCAGCCCTATGGCAGCCCATTCCTGTGCTCAGCTGGGCTGCCTTCCTCAGAAGGGGTAGAAATGCCTGTGAAAACAAGAGTTTGTTTTAATTTGGTCAGCTTGCTCTTGGCCCATTCAAGGCAAGCGGGACTCTCAGGTTCTGCTCTATGAAGAATTGCAGTACAGCTATGCCACCAGCACAAGGTGATGATGGCTCCCCAGACAGGCTGACCGGAGGGAACCTTTCTGTAACAGCCAGCTCCAAGTAGCAAGAACCTTCAGCTTTTTCTGCTCACCTCCTAGCGCAACGTGTTCACTAAAGTGGCCTCATACCAGATGGATTTAAGTAAAGAGAAAGATCCTTGATAGAAAGGATCTCTTGCTGCTCTCTAGGCATGCAGTTTGATATCAGACCTGTGTCT
Source organism: Anhinga rufa (assembly GCA_013400875.1). Lineage (NCBI taxonomy): Eukaryota > Metazoa > Chordata > Aves > Suliformes > Anhingidae > Anhinga > Anhinga rufa. Next base: position 11,157 of record VZTV01063769.1, read on the forward strand.
GTGCAGTTCCAAGGGATAAGTGCTTGGGTTACATGTCCAGCTCGCTAGTGGAATAGCCTCTTATAGTACCACAGATTAAACACCTTCCTCCCAATTCTTACCTTGGTGACCATCAGCTGGGCAACGGTGTTAGTTTCATAAATGGTGAGCATTGTCTCTGCTGTGACTTCTTCCAAGGAAGCAAGCACATTGATGCCAGCATTGTTAATGAGGCAGTTCAGACCTTTGTCTCCCACAATTTCTTCCACTTCCTTGACTACTTTCTTGATGCTGTTTTCACAGACCACATCTGCACAGAGGAGCCAAGAATAGCCACAGTGAACTGTGTGATTCAAATGCTGTCTGTCCCTGTACAACACATGCTAAGCCAAAGCTAGGGCGTTAGTCTGAATCGGGACATTTAGGCAGCACACAGAGATGACGGTGCAGACATCCTTACATAGATTATGTTTCCCCAGTGTTATCTTAATATAAGGGTGATTGTTTTCAGCTGCTGGAGATCACGTACAGCCACTGGTCACCCAGGGGACCAGATTCCTAAGATGCACTCGCCTGTCTTAGTTGAACATACTTCTGTATAAGCCCTTTACTCACCCAGTTGGAGGAGCTTGATATTGCTGTATTGCTTGCTAAGCTGCTGGAGTTCCTAGGAAGAAGGAATTATCTGTGTTATCTTTTATATATATCCATGGCTATTACATAAAACAGTTTGAGATCTGCACTTCCAGAATTGTAATTGTCATTTATTTTCAGAATTGGACCAAAGGCAGTGATACTACTTTGTTTTCCAACCTGCTGAGCAGCTTTCCTGAGAGCAAGATCAACTGTTCCAAGAAACTGAACTCTTCAGCTGCTTAGGCAAGACACCAGCACGCTAGATTACAGAGCTAGCTCTCAGTGTGTACAGCTCGAAGGTGTGTTTGCAGCGTAACCAAAGGTCTTCGATCAAGTGGCTACCATTGCCAGTTCCACAGCAGACCCAGTGCTCAGACTGCAGTCCAAGCCAGGAATTCCCCACTTCTGTAAGAAAAGCATAATTCACCTGAAGCTCAGCTAGTGCTAGACATCAGTTCAGGGCAGTTCAGGAACACTTGAGAAAAGCCATTTGGAATTACCTTTTGCGGGAGAAGTTTCCTAGCATTTTCCCCATGGGAATTCTGTTTGCCAGCACTCTTATTAGCTTTAATTCTTGTAACTGAAGGGAAAGCACACAGGAACTTGGTTACATACACAGCAAGTGTCCACGAGAACAGTTCTCTGTCTGCTAGTTAGCTATAATTCAGTCATCTGTCTACTACCTCACAGTAGAAGAATGACTGGGAGAAAATTAGTGTTGTACTGGTGTTGGTGCTGGACAAAGCGTCTCCAAATTGGATTCATAGGCCAAGCTGGAATACTTAGGTTTCTGTGCCTGGTAGCCAAGTGGGAAGTGTGGCCAAACGTAACAGACTCCCAGCCACGTTTACGTTGAGCAACCCTGGACAAACATTCCAGCTCAAGCAAATCCATTTCTTTAGGGGACCTTTGGGAACAGGGGTCAGGAGGACTGATTTTGAAAGAGTACTTCTTTGCCACTGGGAGACACTTAGGGACTCCATGTCCTCTGTCAAGCTATAATGCATTGCATCTTTTATCTCAGTTCATATTCTGCAGGATTCTCTCCAGGCTTCTTTAGAAAATTTGTTCTCCCGCTGAGGACAATCTACAACTGTAGTTAAGGCTATTAAGGGGAGGGGGAAGGAAGGGGAACAGGTCAGAAGCACAAAACCAGAAGACACTTCTTCCCCTGAATAGGGCTTAGGGATTGTTGAATTCCATTCAAAATGGGACAGTTTTCAACAGATTAAAGGCCAGAACACACTGTCTTGTTTATTGATAAGTCAGGCATGAAATAGTTCTGCCATGTCAAGGCCTGCAATAATTATGTGGCTTTGGACTGTCCGCTGGACTTCAGTTTGACAATATCCCTTACTTGATAATAAACTCCAGAAGTGCTCTGGCTTCTCCAGGTTGGTTCATTTATTTATAGTCAGATTGCTTTACTCTCTAAAAGGCCAGAGATGTTTTGTGTAGGGACAGCAACCGAGAGGCTTCTGAGGTGAATAAGCAATAGGTTCAATTAAGAACTCCAAACGCTGTAGCATTAAGCATTCTCCAGAACACAAACAGCATGAAATTACAATTGCTGCATGCAAATCAGGTTTAAAATGAAATGGTTTTTCTATTTAGTTATTTACTTAGTTAATAAGTGGCTCCCACTTCAGTGGTTTAAGTTTCTCAGAAGCAGCTTCCAGGGATAAAGCTAACTTAAGCAGCTTTGGTCTTCAAGAATGTTACTCCACCTGATATAAACATAAGCTGAAAAATCCAGTTAGGAAACCTAAAAATAACAGAAAAGCCTATTCTTTTCCCTACTGTGACTAGAAGGAACACGCAGAGCGGAGGAGGACCGAGACACGTTCCCGGCAATCAGATACAGTGATTTCAAGCCACCAGCCATGTGTGCTGCTGCTTCTCTTCCCCCACCCCAAGTAGTTTTGATCAAAGAGGTCAAAAGCCTCCCGCGTCCAGAGAACTCTGAAAATATTACTGCAATGCATGCATATACTAGTTACTGACTCTGCACTGAAGGGATAAGCTTTCCTGAAACTCACTGTGGCCATCTGTCAGATGCCTTGTTCTCTCTTCTCATTAAAAACAGAACAAAACAAAACAAAACAAAACAAACCCACTAAACAAAAAAAGCCAAACCAACAAAACCCAAACCTACACCACCAAAGTTGTCTGCAAGGTTTTTCTGCAGCAGCCTTGCACTCACTTTTTTTATGCCAACATCCTAGTGCAGAGGCACTGCACCCAGGACAAGTTAAATCCATGGGCAGACGAGGTCTCAGAGCACAGTCTAACAGAGCCAGCGCAGCCCGTAGCAGCAATGCATACATAAGAATACCTGAGCTCGTTGGTGCTGCTGTTTGAAGCGCAGCTTATATTTTAATGTCAGTTTACGCAGTTTCATTTAAAGACGGTACGTACAGCCGACATATCCCAGGCTAAGTCACTTTTAGTTAGCGTGCTGTGATAGCCAGTTTAAAAACAAACAAACAAAACCAAGAAAAAAAGCCACAACTAGTACTGTGTTTAGCATAGTAGCTCTAGAAGTGCTCCGCACCTGGATAGTTACCCCCAAGAATCAACTGTTAGGGATTATAAGAAAAATTTAAACTCTGATTAGCAACTGTTGTTTCCTGCTTGCTGATTTTAATTACGATTAACAAAGAGTCAGCCTACTCCAAATTAAACAAGATCCTCTGGCACTCAAGGCTCCAGATACAGATTCATCAGTACAGAGGATATTTATTGCTAGATTTCAGCCAGGAATGTTATGTTGTCTTTGTCATTTAGCAAGATTTACTATGCCTTCTTCATGAAAGTATTATTCACTTCAGTTACAACTCTTGGAAAGGACCTGGCCGTACTAGGCCAGCTGGAAGCAATCACGCCAAGCTGCTTTGTCAGGCTAAGGGTACTTGGGTATCCTTTCACATCATCCTGCTCGCTCTCAGCACAAAGATGTATCATATTTGCCCGTATCTCTCCGAGACAGGCTATTCAGTATCATGGTGTACAGCCAACTTACTGTTTGGTTGTGCGATAGCTTACACCGAGCTGCTGCAGACTGGCCCAAATCCACGGTCCTCTCTGACTCAAGAAGAGCCAGACCTTAATGCTGTAGGAAGCGCAAAACACTTCCAGAAAAAAAAACCACCCCAACACTGCAATAACCTAAAATTAGAAAGACTTCAAGAATGCCCCCTTTGCCTGATATAACACATCCGTCTTGCTAAAGCACTGCTCCAGAGATTGCTCAGCTGTTCTTCCCAAAAGCAGACCAGATGGCTAAAATATGTAGCAAAGAAAAAACAAAATGAAAAACTGACAGAGACAGTGTGCAGGAGCACTTCAGTGAGAGCTCCGTGTCTGACAAGGGAACAGACACAGCACTGTTAGTAATGTTATCTCCTACTTCAGAGGAAGGGAAACAGCACATTAAGCCCTGGAAGCTTTCCAGAGCCCAGCAGAGGACTCTTGAGCAGCGAGGAACCGAACGCCTTTTTGTTCACCTGGGAACACACTTGGGCTTGCAGGGAGAGCAGGAGGAACAAGAGATGCCCCTGTCCTGAGGTCCCACGGTCAGCTTTCAGCACAGCCTAACGGAGCCAAGCGGAGTACAGAAAGCGCTGTGAACAGATTAACACCATGGCCATTGGGATCCCTTCAGCTACCTCGCTTCCCCAGAAAGCCATCTCTTCCTTCTGTACCTCAGCGAGTCCAAGGGGGGACTACAGGGGCTACACCATCATCAGGTGTAGTCTTAGACTTTAGGTCAGAGGTTTTTTCCCTGTTATGGGGAAGCAGGATGGGGAAGAAAGAGCGAGAAAGAAAAGCAGGAAGGGGGAGAATTACAGCTGGGTCCATGAGCCCATACAGGCTGCCTAATAATGACTGCACTGTGGTTTTGTCCACCTGGAATGCAAGGATAGGGTGTCAGGATTATTTTGCAAGAGATTTGTAGCTGCTTCCACTCTCAGTGCTGGAGCTGCCCAAGTAAAGGCAGATGAGAATCCAAGTGTGGCTGAAGGAGTCTAGTATGGTACTTTTCAAGGAGGGGCAGCGGTTATCTAGATGTGCCTGCAGGCCTGATGCATGTTACCGTGTGATCTAAAGCCCATTTGTTAGGCAAATGTTCTGTGGAGGCCACCTAGGAGCTATTCAGCACTAGAACTCAAGTTATTACAACTTCTGCCAGCGCAGACTCACATGCAAAAGCTCGCAGCTGTTCAGCGTTATCCAAGGGTTAGCAAGGTACAGGAGATGTGCTGCTTTCTCTAGTAAGCGGAGGAAAGCAAAGTCAGGCTCTCCTCCAGCCTGTCTTTCTAAAGTCAGGTCCCATGGGGCTCTTGTCTGTTTGGAGGACTCCAAAGTACACAGCCATCTGCGTAACAGCATGCACTCTGCCGAGAAATTGCCTGGATAACTCTTGGCTACCGGGGAATTGCTGCCAACTATTCTCTCCAAGATGGGCGCTGCATTTGCCAGTAACTAAGTATATTTAATCACTTTTCCTCTAAAAACTGGGAGATGATTTTTAAAAGGCTTTTCATTTAAGCTCTTCCCATCCTTTTTCCCCTCCCCGCATTCTGCAACAGGAAAATGCTACTCTACCAAACTAGATGAGAGCAGAATTTCAGAGAACTGTCCAAAGCTGCTGTTCTCCAAGCTCATCCTCTAATCCAGGAGAGAAAGAGGGGGGGGCAGTGCACTCATATTAAGCAGGATTTTTCATACGGTCAGATCCCACAAAGCAAAGTGGGAGGAAACAAGATTAGATTGCTTGAATCACTGTCGAGAGAAAAAGCAAGCGCTGACAGCTGAGGTGTGCGGAGAAAGAGCAGGTCACCCAACTTTACAGCCCCGTCTGCATCGTCAACAAATAGGTCTTAGATGGGCAAAGCTCATTTCACGTGCATTAAGGACAAGTCTGCAGTGCCAGCCTCTGGAGTGCAGGAACCTGAACTCTAGGTTTTCAAGATTTGACTGGAAATTCAATGAAGGCAAAGATTTTTCTCTGGAAAAGAAGAAAAAAAAAAAATCATTTAACCTTTGCCTTTCCTTACCTTACCACACTCAAGCAACGTTGCCAGATTGGATCCAAGCTTTGAGACTGTCAGATGTATATGGTGCTAAGATGCCATTGCAAGAGGCTCAAGCACATCTGTGCTTGCCCTCTGCCAGCTAGAAGGACCAGCGGTGCGGTGGAAACACACCTCAGAAGGTCAGAAAGCTTTATGCCAACTTTATGCATCGCAGGTGGGACAGATAATACTAGTGAGACTACTACAATATCTTCAGCAAAGATTTCCCTTCCTTGTGAAGTTTCCAAACCCATCTGTTAGAAATATGCTTTCAGCTGACTGCAGAGGTTTCGATTGATGTGCTGCCAGAGCACAGCACATGGCCTAGAGGTCCTTACGAGGAACAAAAACCCACCCTGATCCACCAAGGACAAATCTAGTCCCCTCCCCTCTCCTCCCCCC
>VZTV01063787.1:0-11553 GCA_013400875.1 Anhinga rufa
TACTTAAAAAACAGTGTGCAACCTACACACCCTTTTATTTTTTTATAAAGCTTTTTATCTAAAAATGCACAGCATAATAAGCATTAGGTTATACTAATGACCAATCCATCCAAGATATTGTTTAATGTATTCAAATCTAAAATGAAATGAAACAGAAGCTTAGAGATCAGCATAATAAAGCATTCCACAGACAGTGGAGGAAAGAAAGAGATGAAGTATTGCCAGAGACATAGCAGTAGAAACAGTAAGTTACTTTCTAAAATGACAAGCAGGTAACACTTGGATAAAATAGTTCCAGGTTATTCACAGGTTTCACAGTTTTTTTATGCCAGATCAGGATTTCACCATACTGTGTCTGATGGTGATGTTACTACTAGTCATGTTTGGATATTCTTGTATTAGTTTTTGAACATTTAGGCTGCTGAGTTTTGTGTGAAGTGCAACCTACATAGTGAACAGTCTGGGATAGCTGCCAACAATAAATTGCAATAATCCAACCTTGTTGTTATAAAGGCATGAATCAAAAGCTCAGCATCTTGCTGACACAGCAGTCGTCTTAACCTTGTTATACTCCTGAGATGGTAATATGAAGTCTTATCAATATTGTTGATATGGCCCTCTGAGGAAAGCTGAGGGTCAAAAATGACTGGAATTTATCATGAAGAGCATTTCTTTGCAGGATGTCCGGCAGCAGAACTGTGATTTCATATTAAATTGTCACTGAAATGAGAGAGATATAGCTGCTTGCCTGTGGAAGCACAGCAGGATGCAGGCAGCAGCCAAAAAATTATATAAAATCCAGTAAAATGAAATAAAAGCTGGTATTTACATTTACTGATGAATATCTGGTTTTAAGGTTGCCCTGGAGGTCTTTACAGACCAAATAGAGTTCTCTAGTCTGCTCCACATTCTCTGAAATTAAAAGTTTCCAGGAAGCCTGTATCTGAGTTTTTACAGTTAACTCACCATAATGACTGGGGGAGGAGGTTGTATTTGTTTCTTAAGGAACAGCCTGTGATCAAATCAGATGAACCTAGACAGTTTTCAGTAACTGACTCATATACAGTTGAAGATTAAATGCTTCTTAATTTACATTTTGTTTTCATTAGTATAGTAGTCTTTTTGTATTTACATATTGTAAGGCATACCTACTGTGGCCCAGTAAATTGTATTTTTCCAATATTATTAAAAATTGACTTAACTTTGTATTAACTCACCACTTCCAGCCTGGTGTGGGCTTATCTTAGCAGGAACTGACTTTGTGTTGTTTTCTCTGTGATAATAATTGTCTAGAGGTGAGGTGAGTGCTGACTGCTTTCTTCTGGTTTAATTCTCTGTGTATGGTAAAGATCTAACAATCCTATATAGGCACTTAGAAACAAAAATTAGGCCTTTAGGGCTGGTGGAGGCTATTGCATACTTTTAATAATGTAGTGGTACGATATGGAAACTTTATCTGGGAAGCAGTGAATAAAGAGTAAGATGACTGTGTTACAAAAACCTAAAGGTAACATCAAGTCTACCTAAGGTTTGGACTAGTGGAACTCAAAATAACTTTTTCAAGCCAATTAATATAATAGATTTCTTGGTGAATAACTAAGCATACTGATGACTTTTAATACCTACCCTTCCCCTCCTGCCACACAAAGTCTTCCTGAGGAAGACTGAAGGTGTGAACCTTAGGAGGCAGCAGGATATTGGGAGGGTGAGCGTAGCACTAGAGAAAATACTAGGAAGTTTATGTATACCGATTTTAACTGTATTACCAATGAGGCTTTTCTGTAATTCGATAATTTGAACTGAGTGTTAGGATTGCTGTAATTGGACTACTAACTCTTTGTTTTATTTTTATTAGACTAATAAGGCTTCCATTAGCTTAATGATAAATTCTTATATCACCATACAGGGTGTTCTCGTACTAGGATTTTGCAAGTAATATATTCCCATATTGTAGTCCTGATTCAACAAAAATATTCTGACAGTTCTTTGATGTTTCTGGATTTCCTGATTTCTGATAAAGTTTAGATTTATCTAGATGCATCTTACTGTATACATTTGAGTAATTGTTTCTATAGACAGAAGAATATAAAAAAGTCTGGAGAGGCAGGAGAACCTGTTTCACACTTTCCCAGTCAAGAAAATGGAAGATAGAAGATTGGTTTTAGGCAAACCTTTCTGAGTTTCTGTGACAGGCAGTGGGTTGAAGATACCATTATGATACGAGATGTATAAACACAGACATTTTCAGGAAGGTAAATTTCATTGTAACTACTTTGAAAGCAAAATCTCCTGGACAATAGTTTTCTTCAACTGCCAGAGGAGCAAAGCATTGATAAAGAAATCTTGCTGTATGTTTGGAAGTTAATTTTTAAAAGGAGAAAGTGTCATTGCTGGGACAGATCAAATGGGTCTGTGCTAAAACAGATCCAACTGTCCATGATTCACAAGGTGGAGGACCAGATGGGCATGCTATTTTTTTGAAATAACCTTACAGCTATGCATTTGGTGTTTGCCTTTTTACATCCCCATAGTGTTGGGTAAGAACCTGAAGGCTAGGGAGGCTATCATGTTTGTTCAGGTTCCTCTTAATCTATGTGCAGGAGCAAATGCGAGCCAAACAATTTTTAACTCAATTTCTTCAGTCACTTCATTAAACCTTCCAAACATTTTGATTCTCTGAGAGATGGATGGTTTGAATGATAACAAACTATCTAGAGACAATATTTATATTTACAGGATCACAATCCCCTCCAGTGGCTCCAGTTCATGGCCATTCCATGATAGATTAGTTTCTGTGGGAGGTGAGACACTGAGTGACATCTCTATTAGATAGATATTTCTATTTAGGGAATGAGCAGCTGTTTAACCTGCTTTTCATTTTTTTTATAAAAACACTAGCATTGCAGGAGGTCTGGTAGATATTTCTTTCTTTAAGAACAGCCTAGTGTGGTCTCAGCAGACTTGAAGAGATATGCTCCAGGCAAGCCAGATCCATCCAGGTGCTGCAGCAGACAAGCAATATGGAAATGAGTGAAGAAAAAATGATGCTGGCAAGAGACAAGACCCCAACACTGACCTTGGCACAGACATGGATAGCTTTTTCAACTTAGACTGTAAAGACCTTCAGCCATGATCACATAACAGACATGTTGATTGTAAACAGAAACCATTAGAGAATGATACAACTTCTTTAAAGAAAAAAGTTCAAAATACATTTAGGATAGCATTAGAGCACATTAAGTTAATGAAAAGACCATGTAGTAGCATCACATTTTTCATATCAAATAGCCACACTCATATTCCCCTGAGATCTGGTCTAAGGTTTTCAATATGAAGTTGAAAGTACTGTCAGTTTTCCTCATATACAGAGGGACAAATTGTGCTCCTCCATGGTACGGGGACCAGAACTGCACAAAAAGGCATTTGTTAAAATCTTTGCAACCACTGGCTACAATAATTATTGTTTTCAAAGGATACTCTGCTTGAACGCTACTGTCTGTCTTCCTGAGGTCTTCTCAGGATGGGAAAGGTGTAGGAAGAATTTGGCTGGCTCAGAAGAATTTGCTTCATGATTAGTGCTACCCACTTCTGGGCCATGTTATGAGAAAGCCACTGGACCTCTGTATAGGGAAGGAGGTGACTTTGTATTTTGCAAAAAAAGCCTCCCTCAGGGCAGCTTTTCTTACTACAGATGCCCTTCACCTTTGCCCCACTGAAATAATTTAGTCCACAGATGGCAGAACTCCTTGCTAACAAGAGAGAGATTTTCACTGGCAAAATAGTTCAAGTCAGAAACTGAGTTATAAAAAAAATGAACTTGAGTTCAGGCAGTAAAAAAAAGATTTCAGCTGCTGTTGGAAACCACACTATAGTGAGGTCTACATGAAAGATTTCATCTATGTGGAAATAAAGTTCTTTTGCAGATTTCTTCTTTGAAAAAAGAACATAGTTTTGCACTGGACACACAAAAGGTTATAAAGAATTTATTCAATATCACTTTCTGGGGAACCTGTGAAATATTTTTGTTTATCCTTTGATTTGAATTGTAATGGCATACTGCTTATAGATACATTTATATGACCATTTTTAAAGGAATAGTCTTTCTGTAATCCTCTGTTCTTAATTAGTTACAGTTTATAATGTTCTTGTGCATTTTGGTGAATAGAAATGTACCTAAGCATGTGTTTAAGAACTTTGTTAAACTGTAAACTTGCTCTATTTCTTGGTTACTTGTTGTTAAATAATATGGACGGTTTCTTGAATAAAGCCTAAAGGAGCAATGTTCGCCTGCGTAAGCAAGATAGAGTGGAGGATTAAATAAGTCCTTTAACTATGTTCAGCGTTTTGGAAAAAAATTCATAACTGGATACAATTGGTAGGAAAAAAGAGCTGCAATCCAGAGATCAAAAGGACCAAAGTTTTTTGTTTTGTTTTTTTTTTTTTTTTTTAAATCACCTTTTACCGCAGGGACTATTGGACATGCACACAGGGGATAAAATGGATCATCTCTCATCTTTGAAAAGGCAATTTGTTGAGCTAAGGTCAACAGTTGCATAAAGTTGAGAATTCTGCATTGCAGCTACTTACTTTGAATCCAGCCTATGGATACATGTTTCAGCACCATTTTATCATTTTCTTAATAAACATAAACACTGAATGAAAAAAATACATGCCTATTTTCATCAGTCCTTTCTAGGATCAATAAAACATATGTATTGAACACTTTAATACTTGCATTGGATTGTTGCATGTTGTATCTTTTGACTAATAGTGGTATAGAAGTAAATAGCAATTTTGCAGCCCAATATTTCTGTTAATTCATCCCAGGAACTGGGAGAAGAGGGAGAATAGAATGGCAGTGCAGAGCAACCTATGTTCTAAATATAGCTTTTTTTCATTACTATTATTAAGACATGTTTGCAACTTATAACTGATTTTAGATGAAAGGGGATAAAATCTATGATCTCTTAGATTCTGTGATGCCAGTAAATAGCCTGCCAGTTCCCACTCCCTGAATGTGTTATAGCAGCACGATGTCCCCAGACGTTGGCTGGAAAGCCAAACTACAATTACTTACCAAGCAGAGAAACTACTGAGATACAGTGCAGCATTCTCTTTGATTTTTGTGGTAAATTACTAAAGACCACAATAGAAGTAGGGCTCTGTTAATAGCAAAGCTGTCCAAGGACTGCATATAATTCTTCCTGTCTCTCCTTCTGGAAGATGTTTTTCATATTTATTTTGACTTTTATAACATTGCTTATAAAACAGTATCCCTTTTAAAACACTATTCCAACAATCAGTTATCTCTTTCCAGTAAAAACAGGCTTCCCCAAAGGTATTAGCAACTGTAAAGACTGTAAGCAAGGAGTCTGCTCTGCACACGCATGGACTGTATACTATCTTTGCTTTTATAGGGAACAGAAGACCTGGAAGTGAGTATTGAGCTAATTAGATCCCCATGGTCTCCTGATACTGACTGAATAATGTCTCGGTATCTAGGGTCTTTTTCTCGTCTGGATACCACAGAACAAGGCAACCACTGAAAATCATTGCTGGATTTTCTTTAAATTTCCTGATGGGCATAATAAATCTGCGCTGCTGTTCTAAACTTTTAATTAAGATGATATATATTTTTTCAAATGTTTGCGCAGTATTTTTCTTTCCATGAGAATATTCTGCAGTGACTCTCCATTTGAAAAAGATATGCACAGCAGGTTCACATTATTGCAGTAGGATCAGATGGGATAATGAAAAGAATATGTACTCTTGGAAAGATCTGGTAACACTGTGGAACTGGGCAGGAAAAGACAAAGCAATGTTAGGTGAAAGTCAGTGTGATTTACTTATTAGCATATAATCCACCTGAATAGCTCATTCAAGAGCCTGCAGAGTGCTTAGACATTTGCTAAATACAACTTGATGATTAGGACTAGTATTCCTCCTGCCTTGATCAAGTGCGTTGGCCTCAAGAAGAAATTTGTGGGCTTCCTTCTCCAATCTAATTTAATGAAGGGAGGACTACCATTATCCTTTTATTCTTAAACTGAAATCTACATCTTTACTTTCCAGATGGTTTGGGCTTTGGCACCTGGAAGATTTCAGTATCTCAGAAGACTTCTTATGAGACATGCTCTTGGCCCGTTGAAAGCCCTCTCTGCATCTTCCCACCTGCCCCACACCAGGAGACTCCCATGGTTCTTGTCCTGCCCAGCTGCTCCCTTCCCTCTCGCTGCACAGTGCAGGAAGGAGAGGGGGTATGTGAGACATGCCTTCCCCCTCACTTGTTCATAACCTTCTTTCCAATGTAGAAAGAAACCCTGTTGCTACTATTTTATTTTTTTTTCCAGATCATTACAGGGGGAATCAGGGCTGACGGCCTTTTCCCCTCACCTGTTGTGTGCTGCTTGTGTGCTGCTATTCTGCAGAATCTGCAAGTGACCTCTGGTCGGGCAAGGCAGTTTTACCTTCCACAGACCTGCCTTTCAGATGATGTAAAGGTACATAGCTCCCTTAAAATTAATTAAATTTAAATTGACTTACACAACCGAGAATTTGGCTGCCTGCTGAATTTGCAATGAGTCCCTCACTTTCGTGTCACTCTAATGGATGCCCATGATCTAATAAGTAGCTGCTCTTTGCACAGCAATTTGGAGCAAAGAGCCTCTGCTGAAAGACAGCTCCTGCTGTCAGGCTCCAGAGGTGACTACCGGCAGTGGAGCCAGCCCTCCTTGTCGCCCCTGTGTGTCTCTGTCTCCCTCAGTGTTCCTGCTGCTGGTTCAGCAGAGCCCTGGAGCTGTGCCAGCCTGCAAGGGGAGAGAGCAGGAGATGGGCAGGAGGAGGAGTCGACCCTTTCCAGAGGGGACAGATAACACCAGTAACCAAAAGCAATGAAAGGTTATATGGGTAGGTGCCCCTTCTCCTTTTCTTCCAGGCAGCAATTAACTAGATATTTACAGTCTTTCCCAGAATCACAGCATTTCCTCTGTGTATTCAGGAAGCAGGAGATGGGGACCAATAGCTAGAAGATATTTATCATACTACATAAAATAGAGCTGATATCTTTGTTCATTTTCATGAGTCTGCTGGTGTAGTAAATGTGTGCTCAGCACTGGAGATGGATTAGAATATGGCTCTGAAGGCAGAAATTGGTTTGACGGTGCTCTGACTGGATTTTGGCAGTAGAGCCCTTGGTGCATCATTGCCAATTTCTCTTTCACTTTGCAGTAAGTGACACTTCCTCCAGCTCATCTCTGGTTAAAATTCACAGACGCTTCCAAAGAAAGCTTTCCAAAGAGCAGCACTCCGCTTTGCGTTGCAGACTTCGTGAGAAACATCCCTGTGCAGATTGGTGGAACAGCTGATGCCTACATGGTAGAACATTCAAGCACGCAGTTATAGATATGTTTAAGTGTATTTCCAAACGCTTTGATGAATCTGGCCCGTTGTTTGATCCTAAGGGCTGCTGAATGAAATAAGAGTCATCCAAGCCTGGGCTTTGGCTGGAAGATATTTGGTGAAATTTTGTCTTCCTGAACAGATGTAGGAAGCTAGCAAAACACTAGCATGGTCTGCATATTCAAACCTCAGGGGGTAGAATTTGACCTGTAATATGCAGACTTGTAATTTTCTGTCATAAGAATAAAAGAAATCCAGTTATGGAGCTGTTGTTTTGGGGAGGTAGACAGGCTACATGGATTTAGGGAGTATGGTGCATGCCTGTTTGTTTTGTCTTAAGAAAGAAGTATTCTGCCAACAATAAAGCTGTTAAGCATAAACTTTGATTCTTGCAGTTTCCTTCCCTGTATTGATACTGAGATATTAGAAAATGTTGGGGACCCCATGGAAATGGTCACAATTGTTTATTTTTACTTATTATTAATAAAAGTAGCTTTACATCCAAATGTACTGCATGGTAAAGATTATGATGGCTTTTTTGTATTCCTTCAAGAATCTCAGACAACAATGCGATCCCACTCCAATCTACCACAATACTGTTAATAAAGAACATACAAAAGGTCATTTCTATGATTCTTTTATTTTTGTTTATAATTTAAATTTCAAAGACTCTAATGACAGCAGAAAGAAAGGGATTAGGATTCAAATTTGATTTTTGATCAAATTTGGAGGAATTTGATTTTTTTTCCTGTTTTTTATTTGTGTAGGGTTTTTTCACTTTTTATGGTGGACTACCATTCTACATTATTCTGGCTTCAAATGGGGTTTCTGTGTGCTTAAAGTTAAGGATATTCAGAAATATTCTGCAGATTTAGGAAATCATTGTAGGACTCTATTATGCTTGTAGGCATTCTTGAATTGTTTATTGTAAACAATTTATTTAAAGTCTTTTTCCCTGTTCACACCATATTCACTGACATACAGAAAAAGGAACAATCTCCTATCTCTGCAAGTGAATAAAAATAAAGATATTCCAAAAGGTAAAAGTTTCAGATCCTGGAAAAGAAACACCAGCTATTATACAGTGCCCACATTTCTCTGTTGTATTGTTTCTGGCTGAGAGCAAAGATGGAGAGTAAACCTAATGTCAGCTCTACTGCACCCCTGGAATCCCTACATGTTTTGGATATTTACTGTACCACTTCAGCTAGTAGCTAAATAAGTTACTATGCAATCCAGAATTGAACCACATACTTTCACATGGAAAAAACTCCAAGTACTTCTGCAACAAAGAATTGTGAACTTTCTTTTCTGAGTGCTCTGAGCAGCTAAAGTGTGAATGATAGTTTATACTCCAGGCTTTGACACTAGAATATTTCATATTTAATTTCCTGAAACATGTATTCCTGCTCTTGGCTGCTGAGACTGACAACAAAATGAAATACAAAGGCCTTGGATATGATCTACTGCTCCCATAGTTCTGGAGTGGTCTCTGCAGGCTCCAGGTAAGTGCCAAAATCTGCCAGGATATCAGCTATACCACAATTAATTTATTCCATATTGCTCCCTTTAACGATCTTTCAGCAGTACCAAACTGATTTCACTTCTACAGCTACAGTTCTTCCCTATCTTGTCTTCATTCTCCCTCTCAGCTTGAATCAAATAGCAGAGATGAGAGATTTATTTTTGATAGCTCATTGTTATAAAGGAGATAGCTCTGTGGCATTGTATAATATAAAAATCTTCATTACACAGATATCTTTGATTGCATTCTTCTCAAAAGCAAGCCATGTAGTTGAATTAACTCTTAGTATACTCAACACATAAAGCATCACTTTGATTCTTGTACAGCTCAATAAGCACTGCTGAACTGCAGCAGGGAGGGAAAAGCTGCCAGCACTTCCAAAAAGGTAGCAGACTATAAGCTTGCTTCCCATAGACATCCTGACACACTGTAATAAAACTCAACAATCCCAGTTCTGATTTATATTTGAGTGACCACACAGTTGTACAATCACTTGACCGCTTATTGAATTCACATTGAGAATGCTTGTGTATTGCGTCTTACAGAGCTTTTGACTCAGAGGTGCCAGAAACTCATCGCTAGACCATTAATGCTGCTGGATCTTTTCTGATGCCATCTTCAAAGGAAGATAAAGTGCTTTTGGAAAGCTGTAGGGAGTAATTGCTTTTTGGCATATTAGAAGGATTGAGACAGCTAGGGAGCTGTATTTCTCTGGAGATAATTTTATGATTTAGTTGTGTGTATACATCCAAACTCTAATTAATATTCTAATTCTGTACAATCAATAAGGAAAGTACCCTGTGTATGTTCTGCTCATTACACTGAATCACTAATAGCTTTGGGCTAACTTGCACCCAGCAGAGCATATACATAAGGACAGGAGAACTCCAGGAAGCAAGAGCCAGGAACAGACATAACTAAAAGTCGTGCTTTGCCCCAGCTGCATGTACTGCTGTGAAGAGTGACATTGCACTGACAACAAAAGGTGGGAAATGGCTTATTCCTTTTTATATTGAGCAAAGGAGTGGAAACACACACTGCATTCTCACTGCTGAAACAGTAATCCAGATCCCCCATTTTGGTCTACAGGAGGCATTGTGCCTGTGTTCTGCCCCGAGTGTTCCTGGTGTGATAGCATGGTCATATCATATTTCCTACCCTGAATTTCCTACCCATAATTGGCTTTAATTGGAGTAAAAACTTCCTGAGCACTTGTTTCTTATATTAAATATTATCCCAATACCCAGAAGCTCATTCAAGGTGTTACGTAAGTAAAGAATATAAGGTTATAATTATATATCTTATTTTAAATATCTTGCAATTGAAATGCAACCCAAGATTCAGCTGATGTGGATAGATGTGTGGGGGATGAAACAAAGAGCTGATCGTAGCCACTCTGTTGTCCATTTTTATTTCTAAATAGTACAGTAGGAGAAAGTTTAAGGAGAATTTGAGAAAAAGAATGAAACATCTTCATGGATAGTTTTCCACATACACTTCCAGGAGAGAAACATGTAAAATCCCAGAAGTATCTGTTCCAAAATGTAATAAAACCCAGACCGGGGCAGGGGCAGACAATTCTGTTATTTCAAACCAACGTTGATAGGGGGAGTGTACAGCAAAAAGGGCTTTGGCAGTGAAGACTATCAGCTTGTATTTGACATAAAGAAGGGGCAGCTAGTAACAGGACTCAAAGGCAGAGATGACTTTATTAATCATCTTTGGAACAGCATTGCTCCACATACTGTTAAGAGAATATGGGCTGTATGACAAGGTGAGTGGCTGTGCAGAAAAGACTGATCTTAGAGATGAAAGAATGTGTAAGGTTTATAGTCTGAAAGCTAGAACTGTCAGTGAAGCCCGAGTCAAAGACTATAGACCTGAATGACAGGCAGAAGGACAGCCTTGTGCAACAGATCTGAAAAATTAAGATAGCAAAACTGAAGGTGGAGAAAATGAACTCATCTGATCTCAGAATTTCTGCCATAGATATTTCCTAATATAGCAGTAGAAATGGAGGAAGTAATGTCAAAGGTGAGACACATCTAAAACTACCAAAAGAAATATTGAAATAGGAAGGATAAGGAAAAGAGTCAAGGGGGAGATTTAAAGGACAAAGGGAATCAACAACTCCATCGGTGAAAGAAATTTGAGGAGAGGAGAGGTGGAAAATTTGACATCAGGAAATGTAAAGTGGCAAGGCATGAAGCGGGGGCTGATGTCACAGTAAGAGAGCTGAAATCATCAACAACAAAAAGTGGTACTTGGAGAAGACCAAAGGAACAGCTTTTTGTGGTGAATAGGAGAGCTCCAAGCTGAATGATGGGGTTAGACTGCAAGAAATGGAGTTACAGGCTGAAATGGTTTATCGACTGAATTCACCAAGGGCAGTACTGAAGGAAGGTTTTGATTCCTACCCCAAGGATGATTTTAAATTTGTTTAATCCAAAACTGATTTAAGTATAAAATGCATATGCACTCCAGGCATCTTTATCAGGAGCTCAGTTTCTCAATTTGACCTTAGTCATACTCTCCATTCCTTTTTCTCCTTCCGGCCTATTGTTTTTTGAAAATTTGAGTTTTAGCAAAAGGACTGAAGTAGTAAGGACTGAAAAGTACTTATTCAGGCC